>KK119394.1:566224-583878 GCA_000611955.2 Stegodyphus mimosarum
TTTTTTTGTAAATTCTACAGGGTCATAATCTCTTGCTCTGTGACACAGCTCTGTTGCTCTAAATATTTTAGGTATTTTTCACCATTCCAAACCCTCATTAAAAGATATTTTCTCACCCCTATCAAATTCATTATCTGTGTCGGTGTCGGAATCGTTTTCTTGCTGTAGCGAGTTCAAAACAGAGACAATGATTTCATCATTGGTTATCTGATTTGCCTGTGTTGGCTCATCTGAACACATCATCCATACTGAAAACCTCTTCTGGGCTAAGATCTTTTTTCTGCCACTAACACAGAACCAGTATTATTCGGTAATTATGACATCATTATTGGATAAATATTTTTTCTTCGGTATTTCATTCTCCATTCTGCGGTTTCTGAAACCTATAAATTCAATGTTTATATTTTGAGTAGCAATGCGGATTTCAGATCGGCAGATTTTTGGTATTTGACTGTATTCATAACTGCTTTTCGCAAGAAAATATATCACCAGTTTTAGACATGGTAGGTGAAAGGCTAATACTGCACCAAACGGAGTTAACGAACAGAACTTCAACATTACTACAAATTAAACATTTGCTAGCACTTGAGACGCTAAGGAAACCGGAAATAATAAATCAATCTTAAGCGAGGATGTAGTTGAGAAATAATCACCAGATTTTGAATAAGATTTTCGTGATTTATAATAATGCTGAATATCACAGGTTTCAGCTTTCAACCACATCTGAAATGAAAACATTTCTTTAAAAGTTTTTTCTACATATTTCAGAAGTAATTTGCCCACCCAATGGCAAATCACCGTCCTTCCACGTGACATGTCTACCAAAAGCCATTTACTGTATATAGTGTATATATTCTATTTTTATGTACTCAGTAACCTCATGTTTACATCCTACTACTCCAGAAAATTAAGTACTTTCATTTCTCGATCATATTTATTGCTATAATCATGCATTTCCCTATGCCAATTTGTCAAAGCCAATGAAGTGACTGTATTAGCACCACGTGAAGTGACGCTAATTTGGACTTAGATTTTCTCAGCCACCATGTACTTACACTGAAATTTCTTGCTGTATAGGCATTATAGGATTCTCACCTACAGCAGAAAATTTTGTTTTCTTATTTATTATATCTATGTATTTTTAAAACTTTGACTTTTCATGATTCTTTCCACAACCATTGACAAGGATCCACGGGCACCACGAGACGAGGCCATCCAAATAGACTTAGCTAAATGGAAATAGTTTTTATAATGTACATTATATGTAAATCCTCATTTTATTTTTAATTATTCTTACTATTGAATTGTATTTCACACCACCACACGATGACAATTCTTCAGTGGCAATGAGCCCACCTTCTCCTTTTTTTACTGATCACATCTTGTCTCTGTGACACATTCCTTGATTTTTTACTTCCAGGACGCCTTATGTAAAGACAACTGGCAAAAAGCCCGCGTGCTCAGTATAACAGAGGTAAACGGAACGGAAAGGTTTCAGAAATACTATTTCCAATATTTTCACTTGTTATTTATTATTCGTTTCCGTTTCCACCATTTTATTCCTAACTCATTTTGATTGCATAATATATGGTGGAATTTCACTGTCATTCTGATTTAACACAAGTAATTTAGTTTACATTTATATTAACCTAATATAACACTACGGATGTAGCGTCGCTTTAGTTCCTTTAAGTTTCTAATTAAGTTTAGTTAAAGCGGAATGGCAGCACCTTCTTGTTTCCAAGAAAAACAAAGGTCGGAATTCTATCGTGCGATTTAATGTGCATGTTAAATGTAAATAAATATCATGAATAAGTACACATAACATTGTAAGAAATAAAACATGGATTCTATTGGAGTCAGAGAAGTGTTATTTTCCTACATTTGTATACGAGACACTTCAATGAACAATAATTCAATATTAAACACCACAGCGGTGGAGTTTGATACTGCTCCTATCTTTACTGTTTATTTTTTTTAAAACTTTTTAATGATAAAAAGAAACACTGCTTGACGTTAATTAATTTACAGAGCCTGTCTCATAATAACAGAACTTCTTATTTTCGTTTTTGAACGTTACCTAACTTAAATCGCCATTAAAAAAATTCGAAAACAACTAACATCTTATTATTCCCCCAAAAAGTCTAAAACAGAATGTTTAAATTTTATTACGCGCTCCTCCATTAGGCACTACACAGAAATCGAGAGATACCCCTTTGAAGAATTTTGAAGAGAAAGTGGCTCGTACACCTTACATGGGGGGCAGTTATATCTTTCGTTCTACTGGACCGATTGTCGAAATTTAACTTATATTTTCCGTGTCTCTAAAGTGCGACTTAAGATATATATTACATTTATACATTGTTCTAACATTGGTATTTTGAAACAAAATCGGACTTTTTCTGAAATAACATAAATATTTTTTTTTTCATGTTTGGATTCTACATCACAAATTATGTCTAGATATTGAATTTTGTAATTTTTGGTGAGAAAGTTAAGGAGAAATTTATCTTGGCGCATTATTTTCAGTTTGCGCCAAGAATAATTCACTTGGCGAATTTCTTAATTTATAGCAACCTATTTTCCTTTCCTTTTTTTCACTATAGACGAGCGGAAAAAAAGTCATCGTTCATACTTTCAAATAATTTTAACAAAGTACATAAACCACATTTGGTGTTATTATCGCTTAGAATATGCCAAATTTCAAAACGGGCCAATATGTAAATTCACGTATACCTCAGGAAATTCTGAATAAAAAATAAACAGCGTATCTGAATAAAAATTTTTTGTAGGTATGCTTAGAAATACTTTTACTTTAAAGCTGACGATAAAAAATTCATAGGTTATAATTCAAAAATTTTTTTGAAAAATTTATAAAAATTATAGAAAAATACAAATTTTTAAAGTAAATCCCCCCAAAAATAGGCGAATTTTATTTGGAATGAACCTAAATTTCGAAAAGTGAAAGGAAAAATCAAATACGTTTAAGGTAACCAACCTCGTTGGAAAGGCGTTTTTTTTTTAAATGTTTGTTATATTTTTGAATTTATGTGATTTTTTATTGAATTGTACTCAAATATAACTACTGCAAAAAAGATTTAAAAAATCACTATTTTGAGAAATTTATGCAAAAACTGAAACTTTTAGGTCAAAATTAATAAAAACATCAACCATCACCGACAAGAAAATACTGATGATAAAAATCTATGTTTGGCTTTATTTTATATATACTAATTAGAAGCATACATTCAATTACAATCATTTGAAAATATTGATTCACTAGCAATATATAGCCAAATGTGTCAGTCAACACTAAAAACGTTTTTAAAATACACATGCTATTGAAGATAAAATGCTGCAATTTAAATTCTATAGGGTTACTTTTTTAACTTCTTGTCTACATTATGTATAATATATACAAACATGTGTGCAAAATTTCAAATGATTCTATGATGAACTTTTAGAGTTATCATGGTTGTCAAAAACATAAATCATAAAAAAAAGAATTCATCAAAAATAACGTTTAAAGTTTTGAGATTACTGTTACATGACATCATACATAAATATTCACTTAAAATGCTCCTGCCTTATATATCGGCCCTTCATGTTTTTTCAAAACAATCATTTTTTTGTTTTCGAAGGGCTTTGTTTTCCTAGGAATTTTGGCGAAGCTTGATGAATGCTTTCGAAAACTGTTACATCTAAACTCTTATACCCTTGGACTGTAGAATATCCAAGAGTCATTTTAAGTGACTCAAATATTTTAATAAGACCAGAAAATCCATCATTAAATAGAATTACACTGATATCAGCACCAAAAGTTAAACATTTTAATCCAACAAATCTGTTTTTAGCTAATAAATTGGCGCAGGAAATTTGTACACAAAACAGAAATATCGAAAGCTCAATGTAGACAAAACAATAAGTTTGAAACGTTGTTGCCAAACGAAAAAGAAAAAATACATAACGAAAATACACTGGCAGATTCTCCAAACATATCAAAATGTTTAAAATTATTTACTTTATAAATAACATAGAAAAAAGTGGAAATTACACCTTTAATTTGCCCTTTAAACTTTAACTTCCGGTGTGGCAGACAGTTACTTCCGGTTTGTTGTATCTCAGAAAAACTAGTATATCTCTACTTCTAATCAACATATCAAGAAAAGAAAAGCTGTTTCTGATGGCTAAGAATATAGCCTTAAAAAATATTAAATAAAAAAAAAGTGAGTTTTTTCAGTCGAAATCGGCCTTTTGAACGAGGTTAAATAATAAAAAAAAATAATAAATAAATAAATAAATAAATAAAAAAACTAAAAAATCTGAAAGATTTCAGATTTTAAATTACGTCCAAAGGCGCGTTTTTTTAACGTTTCGTGTGCTACCCTTTTTTATTAAATATCATGTACTACGTACTCAAACCATAAAATTCAGTTCAAAATCAATATCGCAAAATCATTTTAAAATGAACATATCTTTAGAATTTCCGTAAGTCTCGTGCGCTGGAGATAAAAATGTTTTTCTTTTTCCGTACAGTGTTGCCATTGCTCGCTTTGAAATCATTTAGTTTGTTAATCAGAAATTCGTTGAAATGTTACAAAACATAAAATCGATAATAAAGCAAATTTCAAATTCAAAATTAGGGCTTCCAGATGCCCATATTCGCAGTAGGATTACGTCATTCAAAATTCGATGGCTCTAGGTTTTATCACAATGCGAGAAACATGCATACATTTATGCAGATTTTTCATTTTTTAAAATTTAATGCAGAGCGATAACATTTAGTGGCAACAATTTGAAAAGTGAAACGGGCATTCAGAGTGAATCGACGCAAAATCGCAAAACGAAAGTTATAGTCCTTCGGGACTAAATCCCTTTGGACTAATAATAAAAATACCTTAATAAAAAAAGAGATATTAATAAACATACACCAAATCCAATTAACATGGAGGAGATAATTTTTTAAAAACTACTCATGCGATTTTTATAAAACTTGGCACGATTTGAGTCGTAAAATCGGGGAGGGAAAAAAAAAATTCTGAAAGGTTTCAGATTTTAAATTACGTCCAAAGGGGCGTTTTTTAAACATTTTGTATGTTACTTTTATTTATTGAATATCACGTTCTTCGCATTTAAACCATAAAATTCAGTTCAAGAACAATATCGCAAAATAATTTTAAGCTGAGCATAGCTTCTGAATTTCCTACACACAGTCTCACGCCCTGCAGATAAAAATGTTTTTTTCTGTACAACGTTGCCATTGCCCGCTTTGAAATCCTCGAGTTTGTTCATCAAAAATTCGTTAAAGTTTTACAAAGTATGAAATCGTTAATAAAACAAATTCCAAATTTCAAATTTGGGCTTCCAGATGCCTACATTCGCAGCAGGATGACGGCATTCAAAATTCGATTGCTTTGGGTACCGTCGTTTTATCACAATGCGAGAAACATACATACATTTATGCACATTCTTCATCATTTAATTTCTTTAAATATAATACAGACTTAAAAACTTCCCCTTCCTAAGACTTCCCTTTGGACTTAAAAAAAAAAAAAAAAATGTTTTTTCAGAAAAAGTCCGATTTGTATCAAAATACCTATGTTAGAACAATGCTATATATACATATAAATTTAATATATATATCCTCAGTCGCGCTTTCGAGACATGAAAAACACAAGTTAAATTTCAACAATTGGTCTAGTAGAACGAAAGATAAAAAACCGTCCCTTTTTTTTGCGTGTGTCTGTGCGTGCAAGGTATCGCGTGACAGATCCAACAACGGAAATCCCCATGCAGCCAGCCTGTTCGCCGAGACTCGAACCCTGAACCAATCTAAAATTGTTCAACGATTTCTACCGCTCTCAGCCGCTGGTGGGCTAAAACATACTGCCAGTGCAGTTTTGCTTTAAGAAATACTAAATTTATAAATAATTCGCATTCGTATGGCAACTATAAATAATATTTAAATAAGAATAATAATAATATTACAACAAATATTTAGAAATGTATATTTTGGATGATAATTTTGTAATCTCGTTACGTCTGCACTTCTCTGAATTCTCCATTTTAAGGAGTACAGCTACCAAATTCTTTCGTAAATTTTCTACTGAAGAAATTCTTCTACTTTCGAAAACTTACTACAAAAATTGACCGGTAAATAAGGAGTACAGCTACCAAATTCTTTCGTAAATTTTCTACTGAAGAAATTCTTCTACTTTCGAAAACTTACTAAAAAAATTTACCAGTCATGAATTTTATTTACTACAAACGATTCTACATTCCAAATAAATTATAACAGCTTTAGTTTTTAAATACATATATATAAAAAAATAAATAAATAAAATAAGAAGAAAAATCTGAAAGGTTTCAAACATTTTGTGTGTTACCTTTATTTATTAAGCATCATGTTCTTCGCACTTAAAGCATAAAATTCAATTCAAGAGCAATATCGCAAAATAATTTTAAAATGAGCATATCTTTAGAATTTCCGATACGCAATCTCGCAACCGCGCTGGAGATAATTTTCTCCCCCCCCTCGTACAGCGTTGCCATTGCTCGCTTTGAAATCATTCAGTTTGTTAATCCAAAATTCGTTAAAAGTTTTACAAAATATGAAATAGATAATAAAACAAATTCCAGATTTGGGCTTCCAGATGCCCATATTCGGGTAGAGGATTAAGTTATCCAAAATTGGATGGCTCTACGTACCGTCGTTTTAGCACAATGAGAGAAACATATATATATATATATATTTACGCTGATTCTTCATTATTTAATTTCTTTAAATATAATACAGGGCTGTAATATCTGGTGGCAACAGTTTGAAAAGTGAATCGACATTTGTAGTGAACCAAAAAAAAATGCGAAAACGAAATTAACAGCCCTTCTGAGCTAGAAAAAAGAATGACAAGTTTTTTCTAGTGCTTTGATATATAATGGAATCTTTCTTAAAGCATGCTTACCAGTAATTATCGAAATATATAATACTGCAGATGACGATACGAAATCGAAATGCCATTTCTAAAGAATCACAACTACGAAGACAAACGATAGCGGAAGATGACGTGGAAAACATGAAACGAAAAGAGAGAAAAATAAGTAGCTGTAATATTTCTGAATTGCAGCTTGCTTTAGGCTTACTACGCCATACAAGGAAATATAACTGATAAAGAAGGTAAAGCTTTCGTCATTCAGCGCAGAATGCAGAATATACAATAAACATACAGAGACCTAATGAAGAATTTCATTTAAGTGAGATCTTTGTAAGATGGCGAATGTTTTATACGGGGAAAAATGCTTTTTAAATCTGAAGGTCAATTCCGGTGAAAGACAGGTTTGATTTACTTCTTCACAGGTTATTGCTCTTTTCGAATTTCATATAAACTAAAATAAAACCTTGCTTAATCGGAACGCGGAGAAAAACAGAACTGGATTATTATGTTCGAAAAACCGATCGTTCTATAATCGCCTTTTTTTTTTTTTTTTCAACTTTCCATTTTTAAGGTAATATATTAAACAAATTTCAAAACAGATGAATTATTTTCCTATACCAAGGGTTACTAAAATATTCCATACATACTGTAAATAAAATTTATTACGAGCTCCATGAAATATGACGTCACTCTGGAAAACGAAAAATAATTTTTAAGATTTTTAATGATTAGCTTTTTTTGTGTGGCAACGTTATCTGTATTCAATGAGTTTGTTTTTTGAGTTATAGCTTTTGTTTTGGTTTCAGATGTAAACATTAAAAAATTTGAATTTAAATGAAAGATTTGCAATCTTCTTTTTAGAGTTTTTACATATGCCTCAGTTCCTAGCATGCAGGAAATATTTGTAATTAGCGTCTAATATATTACTTCCTTTTTTTTTGACTATGGAAGTGTAAACTAAGGGTCAAAAGAAAATAATAATAATAATAATAATAATAATAATAATAATAATAATAACATAAATAAAGGTTTTAGATTTTAAATTACGCCCAGTTTTTTAAACATTTTGTATGTTACTTTCATTTATTGAATATCATGTTCTTCGCACTTAAACCATAAAATTCAGTTAAAGAACAATATCGCAAAATAATTTTAAACTGAGCATATCTTTACAATTTCCTACACGCAGTCTCACGCGTTGCAGATAAAAATGTTTTTTTCTGTACAACGTTGCCATTGCCCGCTTTGAAATCCTCGAGTTTGTTAATCAAAAATTCGTTAAAGTTTTACAAAATATGAAATCGTTAATAACCCAAATTCCAAATTTCAAATTTGGACTTCCAGATGCCTACATTCGCAGCAGGATGACAACATTCGCAGCAGGATGACATTCAAAATTCGATGGCTTTAGGTACCGTCGTTTTATCACAATACGAGAAACATACATACATTTATGCACATTCTTCATTATTTAATTTCTTTAAATATAATACAGGATTGCAATATTTTGTGGCAACAGTTTGAAAAGTGATTCAGACTTTTAATGTTTCCGACGCAAAATCGCAAAATGAAAACAATAGTCCTTCTGGGACAAAGCCCCTTTGGACTAATAAATATCACAAACACAACACGTAATTTAATTTGAAAAAGCTATGTCCTAATTAAATAATGAAGAATTCGTATGAATGTAGAAAAGTATTTTTATTTTCCATACCGCAGTGTGCTGCCATTCGTCAGTGCGTAAAGTCTTGAAATTTTCTTCAAAATTGAATCAGCCTGTTATTGATTAACAAATTAAAGTATTTTAAAATTTAAAAAATACGCTTCCCTCATCTCATAGTTAGCTTTAAGCACCGTTTTCTTCGCAATTACGCCGTATACAGTTCAACAGCAGATCACAAAATGTAAAAAGCAGCATATGCTTTGATTTTCTCTATGCAAAAGCGCTGGTATATATTTTTCTGTCCCCTCGTCTCATTTAAATTTATCATATCAATGTTCAGTTTTCTCAGCGAGACGGCTTACAGAATTTTTTTAGTCCTTTTATTATTAACGTTTTAACTGTTAACTTAATTCTTACGCCACATACAATATGACTCAAAAAACAATACCACAAAATGTTTAGAAACAGCATATCTTTAGAATTTTCGATAAGATAGTCTCGTGCGCTGGATATAAAAATGTTTTTTTCCTTACAGTGTTGCCACTGCTAGTTTTCAAACTGTTGAGTTTGTTAATAAAACTTTCACATAAGTTTTAATAAATATGAAATAAATAATAAAAATATGTAACGACATTCTATGAAGATATTGAATATCTTTAATTAAACAGATCATGAATTAATACGCTTTTATTATTTAAATCACTCCGATTCAATAGTAAGACACGAATAAACTGCATCTGTTGTTGCTTTCAAACAGCTTAGTTTGTTAATCCACAACACACAGATTAAATTTGAAAGCTAAATAAATATCTTACATTTTGCCGAATGGCAACACTCGAAAAGTGTAGGTCTCATTTAGAGTGACTCCATGCAAAATCCCGTTTCGAAATTTTTGGTCTAAAAAAGAAATCTGAATGGGATCAGATTTTAACAATCGCTCAAAATATTTTTAAATTTTAAGCAAGTATAGATTATCAATAGCGGAGGTGCAGCGAAACATTTCATAGGATACCGGATGCATTTTGTTACGTTTTTCTCTCTTCTTCTTCGCACGTACGTTCGTTTAGGGTTCGCGGATTTGGAGTGATTAACGACGATACTTGATGAAGTATCAAGACACACTTTACTGGCCATTATTTTTCAAAACAGCTCCAAAATCACTTTAAAAATCGTCGAAGAACAACTTTAAATACGCTGGAATAATCAGCAACACAGCCTTCAGGCTATAACGGTGAAGACAGCTTCACGGCAAAGCACCAGAGTTCAGCTCCCGACTCTTTTCAATCGTTCTCGGAACTTAACGTACTCTCCAGACTCTCCACGCTACAACTCGCGATGCACTCGACGATACGCTAGAGTACAGCTCCCGACTCGGTTCTGTGGTTCTCGGAGCTCAACACACTCTAAGATAAAACTCGATGATGCACTAACTCGCGATACACTAAGAGACTCGCTCCATGCACTCGACGACGAACTCGACACTAGACTACACACTGACTCCGCAGGGTTTACATAGCTTTTGGCTTGTGTTCGAGAACATTCTGGGCTAGACCAGTAAGAATTCGTTCCAGAAGGTTCTCCATGCGTCTTTAGCATATCGCCAAATGGGCGATTTATCGCCAAATATGGCAACCTTGACTTCCCTTGTCATTTTCTGGCAA
The DNA here is from genome assembly GCA_000611955.2 of Stegodyphus mimosarum. Classification (NCBI taxonomy): domain Eukaryota; kingdom Metazoa; phylum Arthropoda; class Arachnida; order Araneae; family Eresidae; genus Stegodyphus; species Stegodyphus mimosarum. The sequence goes on from KK119394.1 coordinate 576,481, forward strand.
CCCTAAACCTGCTTTGCGAGGAAGCTATCTTACCGCGCCTGGACATTTGGTAACACTATACATGACTCGTATGGGGACGTTCTGCATCTTCTTGTCTTTTAAAAAGTGAAAAAATATACATCATTCGGTAAAAAAATTGAATGCTTTGAATTAAATAGATCAAGATTTCATTTCCTTGTACGAAGTAAAGGAAGTACTGTAATCGCGAAAAATTTCGAACGTAATATTTCAACGGAAACATCCATTTTAAGCCATCTCCGAACCTGCTTTTGACCTTTTTTTGAGAGGGGGATGCCATTTGCACACGTAAGGAGAGAATAAAAGATTCTTCTTTAAAATGAATTCGAAACGGATTTTTTTCCCTGACGTCGGTACGTACGTACACGTACGTATGTATTTCCCATAACTGAAAAACAATTAAGACGTAGAGCGTTGAAATTTTGTATATGGGACAGTTATAACACCTAAAAAGTTTTTACGCAGCTTTTTGTTTTCGGAATCTTAGGTCCTAGTCATACACTTCCAATTACAGTAGTGTTTTCAATCACGAAAATATTTATGGTTAGATTAGGTTAGGTTATTTAGTTATGGCAAAGCACACGAGGGCTATCTGCCTAAAGGGAGGGATGCCTTCGTGGAGGACTTTCTAAGGGAAACTGGCTCGTATACACGTTACACATGGGGAAAACCACGAAAACGCCCATGCAGCCAGCCCATTCGCGGGATTCGAACCCCAGACCGAACTACCAGTGTTCAGCGTCTTTACCGCTCGGCCGCTGGTGGGCTCTGAAAATATTTATGATTTGGTAATGTGAAATAAATAAGTTCTATACTTCTCCTTCTACTGGGCCGATTGACGAAATCCAAATTGCGTTTTTCATGTTTCGGAAGCAAGACTTATGACATATATTAGATTTATATGCAGCATGGTTCTAACATAGGTATTTTCGTTCTAACACAGGAATACAAAATCGGGCTTTTTCTAAAATAACATACCTTTTTTTTTTTTTTTCCGATTCAACGACTACTCAAATTATGCCTAGATATTAACTTGTCTAATTCTTTTTGAGAAATTTATGGAGAAATTTAAGAATTATATCTTGGCGCATTTTTTTTTCAGTTGCGCCAAGAATAATTCACTTGGCGAACTTCTTAATATATAGCAATCTACTTTCCTTTCCCCTTTTCCATTATCCACGAGAGGGAAAAAAGTCATCTTGCATACGTTTAAATAATTTTAACAAAAAATTTTCGTTATTATCGCTTATAATAAATACGCCAGCTTTCAAAACGCGCAAAAATGTAAATTCACGTATATCTTACGAAATTTTCAGGTATTTTTTGCAGGCATGCTTAGAAAAATACATCTACTATAAGACGAATGCAAAAATGTCGAAAAGCATAAAAATTTTGTCACAAAGCAGATGAAATTATAAAAATATTTGTGGCAACACAATCTTTCTGGTTACTAGTTCCTAAAGCAGCTATATTATATAGTCAGTTGTAAAAAGTTAGAAGTAATTGCTTTTGAAATAAATAAGTTATCCCAATTCTTGCAACAGTAACATATTGGAAGATTTTAAGGGTTTTAAGGTGTACGAGCCCCCTTAAGGAAATTACTGTAAGGCATATGAAGGTCGGATACGAATGCAGTTACATATAGGGATCGACTAGAGTGCAGATTAGGGGCCAGTCGCCAAATGAAGCGAAATCGCGCCAGATCTGGTTACCTCTTGGCGTCATGAAAATCTTTAGGGTTTAAGGTTAGAATTTATAGTATTTAAGCGGTTTTTTAAATTTTTGTCATTTCACTGTGCTTCTAGTAGATAGTGTGAGCAAAATGGCTGGCGTCGAAAGAGTTGAACGCGTGGATTTTACTTATTTGATTCGGTTGCAAGATAAGGGCGAAATATGTGAGGTAAAATGGTGCATGAATTATGGTTTGATTGCGAATATGTACGAATGTCCTACGTGTAAAAATAGTATGAAATTAGTTGAAAGGAAAGATGCCACAGATTTGTGTGAATGGAGGTGTGTGTCCATTATATGTGGTTAAACACGTGGCTGAAATGAGCGCGCCATTTTGAATTTCATCTCCGTTGCATTGTTACATTTTAGTGTAGATATAAACAAATGGGAGTTTCTACTGTTTATTATAAATAAAAATTTATTGTAAAAATATAAATTACGTAATTAAAATTGTTTAACTACTTTTTGTTTTTTTACTATACAGTAGTTTTACTCATGTTTCAGTAGATCGAAATTTTGAATTTTATCTTCCCTTTCCTTCTGTATTTTTTTTAGCTTAAATATGAATCAATGCTTTCCGATCATTTATTGCAATTTCTTAAATTTCGTACTAAAACGTTTTACTCCCTTTTGCTAGTCTTAAAAATGGTATAGGATATTACGAAAAGTTTTAATATTGTTGATCCCATAAAATACGCCAAGTTTTGGCAATTTCTCGCCAAATTTGGCGTCAAAATGAGTCGCCAAAACCATCACCACCTTGGCGATATTTCTCCAGTTCAGCGAGATAGCCATTTACTCAATATTAAACAGAGTTTCCCCTGTAATCCTATTTTTCCGGCAAAGATTCGTCCTCCTCATGTTAGATTATAAGAAAAATATTGCAGTTTTAAACATAACTTACTTTACTTACACATATGCAAAATTCATAGCAAATAAGTAAGCCGCCCAATGAGTCAATTCAAATCATCAAGCAGTTCCAACCGCCTTATGAGTACTGGATTCGATCGTGAAAGCAATGCAAATCGGCCATTTTCGTTAGCGGAAAGTATACGAATGGTAAAAACATTAGCGAATGGCGAAATTCAGCCTCTGTTTGGTCGTGGTTTTAAATGAAAAGGTTGAGTGCATTCAATGGTCTCTCTCCGTTGTCCTTTAAGACAGACCGCTTCTTTTGTTTTGCGGAATGCACTGAACCTTTTCATACGAAATCAACTCCAAACAAAGACTCGAACACAGAATTTTGGCAATTACTGAAGTTCAAGGTGGCAGCAATTCTCGCCTCAGTGATCAGAGTATGGGAAAATAAATTTAAGCAAATTTTTTATCGAATTTTATGCCAATCGGCGAAAGTCACTGCTCAAACTTCTCACGTTTCTGTCCAGCCGCCTAGAACAAAAAGGGTGTTAACATATTTTTACAATGATTTCGGGGACATTTAATTAGTTTTTAAAATGCAAAGAATATTTTTTAAAAAAATCTTCCAATCTCGCAGCCCTTTTCTGAATTATAAAATTTCCGCTAAGCAGCAAAAGATGGCATCGTATAACATTACCTAATCGGTAAATTGTGATTTTACTATTTATCTCTGTTATTTAAATAATAAAGAACCTATATATATATGTTCCTCGTGTCGAGGAAAAACAATGTGATCTAAGGCCACGAAATTCTAAACACCTCCGAAGCCTGTTTTCTTTTTTTAATTTTTCGTTTAGCACCGAAGTCCATCGCGCCTCCCTCCTCCAGCTTTTTAGTTCAAGGTTTGTGAAAAGTTTCTACGCTTCGAAATACGGGTTTTTTGTTCCTTCCTTTCACCTATAGAGATATTAGGTATTTTTTGAAAGCCGAAGAAAGGAAAAATGAGCAACGCCTTTGCCGGGACTCGAACCACAGACCTCTCGAATAAGGGTCGAGCGTACTGACCACTACACCACGAAGGCGGCAGAAATACATTATATACTCCCCCCTTTTAAAGGGCGACTGGGGATTAGGGGACCCAATCGCCAAATCCTGGTGGTGGAGAATCATCATCCACCACCTTTTTTAATTCTGACGCCACTGTAGAGACATTATGTATTTTTTGAAAGCAGGAGAAAGTAAAAATGAGCAACACCTTCGCCGGGACTCGAACCATGGATCTCTAGAACACGCGTCGAGCGTGCTGACCACTACACCACGAAGGCAGGAGAAATGCCTTATACACCTTCCTTCCTCCGATGCCCCTCTTGGAAACTGCGATTAAGACTCATTTATGTGAACTGCTTCTGCAACTTTGCAAGGTAACTGAATATCGCCCGTCGCGCAAGGTTCAATTACCTTCAAATATAAGTTCAATATCCATCAGATATTGTAATATTAATACACTGCTCACCAAAAGTTAAGGAATAGCAAGTTTTTTGTGTCTAATTTGAGAATAAAGCAACATAGAAACAACAAATTTAAAGAACATGCTCATTAAAGAGTTCTTTAATAAATGCGACATAGAATATTTCTAAAATTCAATACAAACACAAATTACAACAAAAAACCGCACTCTTGGAAGAGAAATCCAGTCTTGGAGAAACAGTACATCACAATTTTCTAAAGAAAAATCTGATGGTAACATTACAAAAATGAGTTCTGATAAGGAATGTGTCTCCCCCTAGCTGCAATACATCGGCGGCAGCGACGTTCCAAGCTGTCAATTAAGTTGACTGTCAGTGAAATGGGAAGCAAGGACCAGACATGGAGTAATACTTGTTCAAGCTCATCTAAGGACCTTGGAGGAGGCCTTAAAACAGCAACCTATCTCTCAAGGTAGTACCAAAGATGCTCTATCGGATTCAAGTCTGGGGATTGAGCTGGCCATTCCATCCGCTCCATACCGTGACTCTCAAGACATTCTTCAACAATCCGAGCTCGGTGCGGTCGCAGATTGTCGTCCATCAGAAGAAATCCAGGACCAATGGCAGTCGAAGTGGGCGGCCATATTGATCAAGGATGTCGTCTCGATATCTCACACCGGCCAAAGTTTTCCTCCATGGAACACATGAAGGTCAGCGTGACCACTGATAGTGATTCGAGCCCAACCCACCATTCCACCATCTCTGTAACTGTGCCTTCCCAAAATGTGGGATTAGTTGTATCTGGTGCGTTGTTCCCTCCGGATCAGATGGCGGCCTGAATCACTCTCCAATGTGAACCTGGACTAGTCCATAAACAGAACAGACGCCCATTGCTGACTAGTCCAGGAGACGCGTTTCTTGCCCAACATAAACGGGCATACCTGTGTCCTCGGATCAAAGGGACACAAACAACTGGTCGTCTTGCATACAGACCTGTTATTGTGCAAGCGTCTGTACAGTGTAGTAACTGAGATTCTTGCTCCTGTTGCCACTAAATGATTTGCCATGAGCTGAGGCAGAGTAATGTTGCTCCGTGTTCGGGACGAAAGAGTTAAATAACGGTCTCCAGGTCTTGTAACTCTTGGTCTGCCTGGAGCATGTTTTCTAGACACATGATCCTCGGATTCAAACTGATTCCACAGTCGGTGGACCACACTACGAGAGACATTGAGACGTCTAGCAGCATCTGCTTGTGGCATCCGATTGCCCATCACCTCAACGAATCGGGTAAACGACTTCTCCTGGACAATGAGTAACCACCACAATTTCTATTTAAATAAAAAATAAAAATCTGAAATGTTTCAGATTCTAACGGTCGCCTAAAAGGGTTTGATAAGCTTTTCCCCGCTCGCAGTCTACTGTCGCAATCACTAGTGCTAACTCATCCGTTTCCTTTGAGTTTAATTATTAAGCATCATTTCCTTCGCACTTACGCCATATATAATTCAACAAAATCACAGAAAATTTTAAAAGCAGCATAATTATGTTTAGAATTTCCGATGCAGTGTTAAGCGTTGGAATACATTTATATATTTTTTTTTTCACTTCATCATATCAACATTCAGTTTTTAGAAAGATGGCTAACGAAAAAAAATGTCTTTTTATCATTAATTTTTTATGTATTAACTTCATTTATAAAATATCATGTACACCACATAAAATTCAGTTCTACAGCAAAATCACAAAATATTCAAAAACAGAATGTTACGAATTTGAAGTTTTTCTCGACGCTAGCATTTATTTCTTTGAATTTTTGTGGCAACGCTGCTGATACGAAACTATGTAACTGTAATTATTCTGTAATTGTAAATAATTCTATATATTAAAGATTCTCTTGTAAAAACTATAGTCTATAATTTCGACGGATATCACGAAGCACAGCATATCTTCAGAATTTCCGATTGAGTGTTAAAGGTTACCAAACATATTTTTATATTCGCTAGATGATTTCTTTAAAAACTAGCCGCCTAAAATACTTACCATAAAAAAGAAAAAGGTTATAATGATTTGAAGTCCAGCTAGTGTAATTTCATAAAAATATTAAATATTTCTAATTAGATACCTCATGATTTTTAATACATGTTTATTTAAATCAATCATATTGAAAAGTTAAAAAAAATCTTAAGAACTGAGTTTACTGCTTTTAAATCGCTTAGTTTATTACTGAGTAACTTTCCAGATTTAATTCGAAAGTATCTTAGACTCTACTGAATGGCAACAAACTCGCGCATGCAAGATAACTTTGTTAATTAAAAATGAAAGATAAATATTTTATTTTTTCCCGAATGGCAACAGTCGCAGGTGCCGTAGAAAAAAATGCTTTACTGCGAAAATTGTTGCCACCTCTCGCTTTCAAATCGTTGAATTCGTTAATAAAAAAATTCATTGAAGTTTTGCAAAATATGAAATAAATAATAAAACAAATTCAAAAATCCATGCTTTCGATTGGAGAATTACGTTATTGGAAAGTAGATGGCTGGCTCCAGGCGCCATCGTTTTTCCACAATGCACGAAACACACACGCAGATTTTTCATTATTTAATTTTATCAAAAATAAATACAGGGCGATAATATTTAGTGGCAACAATTTGAAAAGTGATACACCGTTTATAGTGAACCGACGAAATATCTCATTCGTGACATGGGCTAATAATTCAAAAAATTCTATAAATATTTGGTTGTTTATATTCATCATTATCAATATAATAACACCGTTAGACAAAGCAAATAAACTTTTTTACCGACTACTTCAACCCCTCCCCCCTTTTCATACCTCCCTTTTTTTTGTTAGGGAAGCGAAGAGGTTGGAACCAAAAGATTCAACAAGTTCAGAAACTTTGAATGATGACCTCTGAACGTCAAATGATGCAACGCTGGCGTTTAATGAGGCATCAATTGAACTTTTAAAGCGTTAAAGAATTATTTACTTTTATTTTTATTTCTTATAATGCGATTGGTCAAGACTGTTGAAAAAGGGTCCCTAAGGATTAAGGCATGCACGATATTAATCGCCACCACACTGGTTTCTGTTTCAATGAATACTGCAACAATTATATTTTAATAAATCTGGAAGCAAAAATTCCTTTTCCCTTTTTTAATCATACTGTTTCATTTATCGAATAAAGGCTTGATGATTGAACCTCCAATCAGGAAAAGGTATGTCTAACGTCAAGAATGCGAAGTTTTATTTCGAACATTATGGATCGAGGCCGTTTCGTTAGTGCAAGTGTAACAGTATGGGAAGGAATAATTAATGTAAAACCCC
>KK119395.1:525-13388 GCA_000611955.2 Stegodyphus mimosarum
AGAGATGCCAAGTATCAGGACGTAAACATTAAATTTTTCTTGTTCTTTTCTATATAAATATATATATATGTTTATTATTGTATTATTCGAAATAAATCTACGTTTCTATGAATATTGACTTTTTTTTTTGTGGCCCGCCTAAAGTTAAATCTTGTTTGTTTGGCCTAAGTGTACCTATGAGTTTGACATCCCTGTTCTAAGCTGAAAACTCATAGCACTTTTATCAATATCTTCTTTACTGCAAATAAGTACAGTTTATTCCATCAATGACATCTCTGTTAATTTATATATAAGACTGAAGTAGATGAAAAACATGTGACCTGATCCTTGAAATCACTTTATTATAAACATTCAGACTAAATTTTTAAGCACTAGTATTCCACAGTCAAACGATGATAGAATACTCTTTTTTCCCTTTCTATTTCTAGATACTTTGAATAGATAGTCAATATATTATGCAGGCACAAAATAAATGTAAGCAAAAAGCTAAGCAGAATAGCTTGAGTGTAGAATTTATCAACTAATCACATTACTTCCAAGATCCATACATCCATTTTGTGTTGAAGAATGAAGCATTAATTTTAACTTGATACACAGAATCTTTTTGCTGAGACAAACGAATAAATTTTTCCATACATGTACCAGGACGTACGAGAAGCATTCATTTCATCTTGATACAGGGAAACTTTTTGCTGAAACAAACGAATTTTTCCATTGGTGTACCCGCACTTACGATGTCTTGTCCGACTCCATGTAATGAAGCAAACTTATATGTAATAATACTGTAGAAATACTGACAGCATAGCTTGTAGAACTACTGTATTTCATAGTATTAGAACGGTACATTAGAAATAGTGCCATGAAGGAGTTAACATCATAAAAGTCTTGGTTCTTTTATTGAGAAATATGAAAAGCGTGAAATTTTACAGCATGTTACGTTCATGCAGTATAACTAATTCATGCAGTATAACTAACTTACAAATTAATTCATTCAGTATAAATAACTGAATAATTCATGTTGTATAGCCAACATACAGTTTAACTTCATTTATTATTATTGCATTATTTATTATTATACACTCACTTCCAAAAGTTAAGCACGAAGATGTAAAATGCAAAAAAATCAACAAATACTGCTTTGATTGACACAAAATTTGTTAGGAAAGTAGCATATATATTTATGCATAAAAAAAAATCAATAATTATATACAGAAATGAAAACAATATTAAATTTTTGTAAGTTATCAGATGATGACATACTGGAGACTTAAACAGAATTATGTATAAAGTGAAAATAAACAGCATAAAATGAAAAAAAAAGGACATTAATAGGGTATGTATACAAAATTTACACCTTGTGACCATGCTTTCAATTAGGTGGTCAACCACCGCAGAATTAAGCAATCGCCATTCTTCTTGTAGAGCAGTTTCCAGCTCAATAAGAGTAGCTGGAAGTGGGAAACATGAACATACAGCACGGCTGAGAGCATCCCAAAGATTTTCAATGGGATTAAGGTTGGGCGAATACGCTGGCCATGCCATACGTGCAATCCCTTCACTCTCCAGGTAGTCATTGATGATATCAGTTCTATGGGGACGTGCATTATCTTCCATTAAAACAAAAGCAGGGCGAACTGCTACAGCGTACAATCTCACAATGGGTTCTAGGACTTCATCTCGATACCGGACAGCCGTCAAAGAACCCTGTTTAAAGATGTGCAGGTCGGTGTGGTATCCTAATGAAATCCCTGCCCACACCATAATGCTTCCGCCTCAGAATGCGTGATGTTTTGGGACTGATTGCGTGTTCATTGTTCACACCATATCCTTATAAGCTTGTCATCTGGCTCCAGAGCAAATCTTGACTATTGCCCCAGTCAGACACATTCCAATTGACATGTTCCCGGCACCACTGTGGTCGTGCTTCTCTTGACTGGACAGATAGAGGAACACAAACTCGAGGTACCCGGGTGTACAGTCCACTCATATGTAATCTTCGGCGTACAGTAGCAGCAGATATTGCCCTACCAATGGACGCTGTAACCACAGATGTCACACATGTGAAGGTCGCTCTGCGATTCCGCTTGGCTACAATAGCAATATATTGATCTTCCGCAGGGGTTGTAACTCTTGGGTGACTGTCTACGGGGCTTGGGACAACTGTCTGTGTGGTTTGGAATCTTTTCCATAAACGTGAAATTACAGAATGATGAACGCTGAAGAAAAGAGCAAGTGTTTGACTGTCCTGCTTCAATGCGCCCCACAGTACGCCAGTGCTCAGAATCTTCCATTCGTCTTCTGGAAGTCACAGGAACACGTATGTCTTGAAAACATATTGTACGAAAGTTTTAAACACCTTCTATCAACTTCTATAACCCTACATAAAGCTGGCTTCTTATAAGACTGCCTTTTTTGCATATTTCTTGACATGAAAGCGCGATTGGCTGTTACCTAACATACTTGCATACTTCCATCTACCTCTGCAGCAAATTGCATCCTCTTCAATTCTGATTGGCTTCCGGAAATTAGCATTTTCCTCTTCATGCTTAACTTTTGGAAGTGAGTGTATATAGTGTATTTTATCTACCTATTAAATTTTGCTCCCCCTTCCCTAAAAAAAAAACTAGTCCTTATCAATTTTTAAACTTACCTCGTATATGAGGAAATAATTATTTTGCTTTACAGAAAAGCAGCTTTGTGAAGCTTGGATAATCATCACATAAATGTTAAATAAGCATGGTATTTACATGTAATGTTACATACTCTAAAACATCATGAAATTTGTAAATTTAGAATTTATGGAATAAAGACACTGAATTTTACCAAGTAATAATATGAAAACATATAAATTGCGCTACCTAAAAACTATTAGAAATTATACCTTAAAAAGCTCCTACAATAACAGTAATTTCTAAAAACCAATGAAACTAATTAGAAAGATTTTTAAACCAAAATGATAGAAAATTCAAAAGAATGAAATACATGGTACCATTCATTTACCTCAATATATTTTAAGAAAGAGCAACAAGAATATGCATACAGAAGTACGAAATAAAATTTACCTAAACTATGGAAAAGAGGAAGAGCAAAAAAGAAATCCATAAATGAAATTAAAATATTTATGTTTTTATATCAAATGAATTTACATGAAAGAACATACCGATTCAGCATCTTCCATCCAAGCATGCTTCCGATCTTCATCTTCAACACCAATACCTATCACAGTACGAACTATAGCTTGACAAGTAAGCACTGAACCAGCCTTTTCACACTCAACTGCATCATTTAACCACTGGTCTCTGTTTATTTCTACACCATTAGCTCTAAGTGATGTGACAGCCCGATCAATAATTTTTTCAACCATTCTACTATTTCCATTAGCTTCTTCCAATTTTGCTGCAGTAATCCAAATAAGTCGGTCTGTAGGAATATTCTCTCGAGCTTTATTTAATACTTTACGGGCATTTTCATATGTTTCAAGTCTAGCCAATGCCAGCCAGAGATCGGTATTTGTTGGGCAGCACTCTACAGCTCTGCTCAAAAGAATCCTAGCATCTTCAGCATCTTCCAGTTCAACAGCTGCCTTCCACAGACGCACAGAGTTTGGAATATGACCTAAAGCCTGTAAATCAAAAACTTAGAAACATAAAATGCAACTTTACATTAAAACACACACTATATTTCATTAAAAAATCTTTTCAATGAGAAAGATTGTTATCATAACAATTATTGATATGATTGAAAATATCACATACTTCCATGGAGCAGAAAATTTTTAACAAATCAACAAAAATACTAGAAATTAATATTTTACTCCTCAAAAAGAATAAAATCAGTTACCGGTTCTCTCAAGCATCTTTTCAATGCCGATATTGGGTTGATAAATTACAGAAGAATAAGAATAATTGTGACAAAGAGGAAGATCTACATGAAGAATTTTCATAGAATTTAGAGAAACTATAAATTGCACAATTTTAGAATAGCAATAACATAAGTTAATTGAGTGAAAAATAACATTTTAAAACGGTACTCAAAAAACTTCCCTAAAAATGATGTGTCAAAGTATGATAAGAAAAGGTACTCTGGTTTATATAAGGTAACCCTTAATTGAAGTTCAAATGATATAGAAGTTCTATGCTACAGTACTATGTACTGTTGATAATCTAACAACACGAAGAATATTATAATAATGAAAACTATCTTATATTTAGGCTCTATAACACAAAATGTCCCATAACATACTACTACTGCAGTGATTCTCAACCTTTTCAAAGCTGCCGCACCCCCCCCCCAAAGGAGTGAAAAGTTTGTCAATGCCCCCTTTTGGGGAAAATACTGCAATTTAGGTATGGGAACGGGGGTTTCTGAATTATGAAAGGCAAAAGTTCTAAGTAATTTTATTTTGGTAGACTTACATACCAAATTTATTTGATTTAACTCGAAAGATTTGCCTGGAATGTAATTACATTTCTTTTGTTAAAACTGAATTAACTAATGCCATAAAAAATTGCTGTATTCTTAATTAAATAATTAAAAAAGAACAGCAAAAAATACAATAAAAGAGTAATATGAATGAAACAATCAAGTACAATCAGTGGGATGCTTGTGCTTAATGGTTCAGAGCCAGTTTCTGAACGTTTGGTTTAATATTTTTAGAGAGATTAAGGCACAAGTCCCTCTTTCCACGATTTGGAGTAGAATTCTCTTTTTTGTAATTAGATCAGTCACAGCACTGATTCCTTGCTCGAAAAGGTAGGAGGAGGGGAAAACAATTAAAACGTTTTTGACAATAGTCCACAATCCTGTGTACAGGCAACTGATGTTACTTTGAAGCCAAAATTCTGTGAGACGATCACCATTTTGGAACCTGGCTTTCCAAGTTTCATTAGTTAAAAGTTCGACCAGTTCCTCCTGAAGCCGAAACTATGTTGTCTCAATAATCATAAAAGGGTTCATGACCTATTGAGAAACTTTCAGGGACAAAATATCTTTAAACCACTCAAAAAAGTCCTAGTGAAAAGACTAAAGCTGTTGATAGTAAACATGTCTTTCATCGAACGGGATTCACTGCTCTTATGCAGATCAGACAAGATTGGAAACTGGATGAACTCATTGCGATCTAAATTCTTCTTCCACAAAATGAGTTTTTTTAGGAAGGCAGAAATTACAGATTTTGTTGTGATCAAATTGAGCTCTTTGCCTTAAAGCTGCAAATTAATTGTAATGAATTTTGTGAATAAAACGGTCATGCAAGCAACATTAGTCATAAATTGTAGCAATTTGTCTTTTAGAGCTACATTTTTCTCTTCAAGGAACTCAAGCACAGAGTCGAAAAGATACCAGAACCTAATGAGGCAGGCGCCTTTGGAAAACCAACAAACCTTAGTGTGTAGAAGCAAGTGATTGAATTCTTCATCATTGTCTTTACACAGCTGCCCAAATAATCATTCATTGAGAGCATTACCACGAATTTTATTCACAGTAGAGATGGCATCTTGTAATGACTGATGTAAACAGTTGCTGAGGTTTTTTTTTTTTTTTTTTTGCAACTAATTGGTGTCAATGAATCACACAGTGAATAGCTAAAATACTTGGTACCTCTTTCTTCAAAAGGGCAATGTACCCATGATGATCACTTGCCATTGCAGGATCTCCATCAGTGGCAAAAGACATAATGTTTGCAAGAGGAATATTTTCTCATTAAAAACAATCGTTGACAGTATTAAAAATAGACTCCTTAGTATCTGCAATCTATTTTTTTTTCAACAAAAAGCATCTCTTGAACATTTTTTCCTTCCTTCACAAACTGGACATATGCTAATAGTAAAGCCTCAATAGTAGCTGGCAAGGTTGATTCATAACCTGAGAAGAAAATTTGGTGGGTATCAAAAGTTTGTATACCAAAGCTTCAACATCTTCCGCCATGTCATTAATTTGTTGTCGCACTATATCATTTCTTAATAAGACATTTTTTATAACATTGGGTGTGTATAATTTTATAATATTGGGATGGTGTAAAACAATTTCTAAGCTTCCTTGACAGCCAGCAGTATCAACTCTTCACCCATGGTATGAGCTTTCCCTGATTTAGCAACTGATTTTGATATAGTATAAGAGGCTATCAAACCATCGTCGCACTTTTTTGATGAGGCTGCTAGTAAGTCTGAGGCAGACAGTGCATTCAGAAACTTGGCTCTGATGTTCCAGAAAAATGACAAATCTTTATTTTGTTTGTTAGGATGAATTGTTTGCAGATTCGTCTCACCATTCTTAGAACTGCATGAGAGGAGCTGTTGCATAAGTTCGTTTTATTATTGGTACAAATGGTGTAAATCAGATAATCGGTTTAATAAATTTTGGGGAAATTTTTTATATTAAGTTTGAATGTCAAAACATGCTCATCATCCCCTACCGCCCAAAACATACTCGCCACCCAAAACAAGTTCATCACCCCTCAGCATCCTTCCAGTGCCCCCTGGGGGGTACCACCCCCATTGAAAACCAATGTACTACTATCTTCTGTGGTGCTGTTCTGCTTGGAGACCATATCATTCCCCTAATATTCTGAAAAAAAGCTATAACGTTCCATGATGCCACTTTCTTAAAAAACCAGTACTGGTCATGTATATTAAAAACTACTTTAATAATTTTAGGTTTAATAAAAGCCGTAAGCTTAAGAGAAAAATCACAGTATCTCTGATAAAAAAAAGAGCCTTTGTGCTGCCACCTAATTACTTTAAATGATTTAATATACAGTAACAGTATCACGCCTTTAAAAAATTGTAAGTACTGAGGTATAGTAACATAAGATGTAAGTCACGAAAAACACAAAGCCTTCAATATTTTGGTTACTGATGACACTTTTGTATAATCTGGAGCATAAATGAAATACTGTAAATCTGGAGCATAAAATGAAATCGACTCCAAAGTCCATGATTAATTCAAAAATTATAGTTCATTTGAGGCAGTTAAAAAGATAAAGAAAAGGTAAATAACTCATAAGATAATTAACAACAAATATTACTGTTAATAATTTACTTCTATTTCAAAAGAATTTAGTCTTGAAAAAAATGTATTTAGTTATGCAAATTAAATCAGTATTCAAAATGAACTACTATCACAAAACTTAATATGTATGCAGTATATGAGAAGATAAACAAATGATTACAAATTTAGAACAAAAGATCATTTTATTAAGAAGTTATGGCATAAAAAATGTTACAAATTAGTATGTAGTATAGCCACCTCTGGCCACTATATAAGCCGAAACACGGAGTGCTATCAAATCAAGTAAGTCACCTCAGACCTCCTGTGGAAGATCATACCATAATCTTTACAATTGCGCAGTTAATTCACTAATATTCCAGGACACCTGCAGTTGCCTTCCAAGCAAGTCCCAAATGTGTTGTTGTTGTATACGTGAGAGGTCTGGTGACCTGGCAGGGCATGGGAGCACGTCATATACTTGAAGTTGGGAAAGTCGCACAGATAGGATAGTTGGCCTGGCCACCTCAACATGCATGTGCATTGGTCATCAGCACTCAGACTAAATTGGGATTCATTGTTGAAGATTGTCTCATCCAGTCAGTCACACTCCAGTTTGCTCGAGTTCAGCAGAAATCCAATCGACACTGCTTATGATTGGGGTCAATGGTAGACATCTTAATGGACGTTGACAGCATATACCAGCATTGGCCAGTACCTCCAAATGGTTTCTCTTGATAACACCTGATGCCTGGAAGGTGATAAATGCTGTTGAATTGATGCTAGTCACACTGTTAGTGCAGAAATGGCCACTCTTATGATTGTGCAATCCTCACACTCATTTGTGTTCCTAGGACACCCTGATCCTCTGTGACAATAGATTGTCCCTTCCATGATCCATTGTCGCCAACACCAAGCAACTACCATATCGCTCCAACCGAGGTGGCAGCCGATAATACCTGTTCAACCAACCTGCTTCTCTGAGACCTACTATATAACCCTTCTCAAAGTCCAACAACTGTTGGCACTGCTGTCAGTTATGTCTCAGAGGCATCTCTAGTCACAATACCATCCATCCAAGTCAACAGATTCGTTTGAATAGTCCTATGCTACAAGCTAATATGCTTTTAAACTCTCCCAGTTGTGCATCTCATATGTGCATAGTGTGCTTACCCTTGTCTCATTGTCATCAAAATTTGAATCATTTGCATATCTCTTACGAGACTACATTCCTACCAAGTTTCGACACTGTAGCTCAATTTCTTCTGGGTGCATATATTTTTTTTGTGACAGAATGTATTTTCCGTAGACAGTTTTGTTTTATGCTTATTGTTTGTGGTAGTAATGTTTTGGTCATTTTTCAATAAGCAAAGGTTTTCCTAGTGATTCTAAATTCAACCATAAATTTACTCTTAAAATAACAAAATTGATAAGTAAAAGTTTCCTGGGCAAAAAGCTCTCATGTGTTTTTAAAACTTGGAACATTTGACTGCTTGAATTAGATTAATATGTTGCAAATGACGAACTTGGAACTGATTTTGCATGCATTCTGTATGATTTTCCTACACACAGAATTTCTCTGTTCAGAAAAGTTTTTCTAGAAATTCTACATAAAACAATTAATTTATTCATAAAATAACAAAACTGACAAACCACAGTTTCAACAGAAAAAAAAAATCTTATCAGTTTTCAAATGCTTTTCTCCTCAAATGAGAGTAGTATGTTGCAAATAGCTTATAAATGTTTTGATAGGCAATATGCTAATATGAATGAAAACTATCTGACTAATCTAAATTATTTTTTATTAGAAAATTTAATTAGCAGCCATAGAAAAAAGGCATGGTTTTCCTATCGAATATCAAGAAAATGTAATTACATGTTAATGGCAGAGAGAATGTCCTTTTGAAGTTTTCGACCTTAATTTGCAAACTGTTATTCAGATGCCTGCTAATTGTTTATTTGCTATACATTAATCTCAAAATAGATTTTATTTTATTCAGCAGCTTATTCTGTACACGAAAGGGTAAATATAACACTTCAAGCATACAGT
Source organism: Stegodyphus mimosarum (assembly GCA_000611955.2). Classification (NCBI taxonomy): domain Eukaryota; kingdom Metazoa; phylum Arthropoda; class Arachnida; order Araneae; family Eresidae; genus Stegodyphus; species Stegodyphus mimosarum. Next base: position 9,560 of record KK119395.1, read on the forward strand.
TAAACACAGTGGCTGATCTGAAAGCCTTTCTAATAAAATTTGTGCTCTTTGTTGTATCTTATTTTAAAATGCAGATAAAAAACATCTTATATTTCTCACAAGAGTAGCGATGGACGCAGTAGTGCCTTAAAAATCTCTACATTTATGAAGCTGATCTTCTAATCATTTCTTTCAAAATGACAATTTTATTTTACTTATTTATAAAAAGTATCTCATCTATAATTTCATTTCTTTAATCTTTTAATCATGTCAAGCAAAGTTAAATTATTTTGAATGGGCAGAATTAGAGTTTTTAAAAAAGGGGAAAAATTCATCTAATCCTTTTAAATATAATTCTGAAAAATGTTTCAGAATTTTTTTTTTTAATATTAATATATCTGATGAATGAATGAAGAAAAATATTAAGGTAGTATAGTTTGCTTTTAATACTAAAATTTTTTCTTTAAATTTTCCCTTAACATATCCTACAACTATAACTATGTCCCACAGAAATACATACCAAGTTAAGTAATATATATATTACAATCCTAATGACATAGGATTTTAATTAAAGTACATGAAGTAATCATATAGCTAATATAAACCAAGAACATACTGAGAAGTAAACAGCCATATTATAATTTATGGTGACATTCACAATTAAATTACATAAAAATTGAAAATGGTAGTACAATTTACATGAGAAAAAACTTTCCTCAAATTATAAGCCATACAAAGAATAAAAATAATAATTTTTATTAGACATAGAGCATTACCTTTTTGTAGACTTTCTTTTTAGCCTTGAGCTCTGTTTCTAATTCAGCAGCTTTAATCCAACATCTAACTGATGCAGGAATATGACGAAGTGCTTGCGCTATAACTCCTTTGGCTAAATCAGATGGCTATAAGAAATTATAAATTATTAAAAACTGTTCAGTAATTTATAATTACTTTTCAAAATATACAAGTATATTACATTACAATTTAATGCCATACACAGAATGTCTTGATTTTGAATGATAATCTCTTCCAGAAGATATGTAATAAAAATTACCATGGTAAAAAATTTTAGGAAAGGGGTAAATAAAACATACAAAAGCTTTAACTATTGAAATGACTGCAAATATCTGTTTCAATTATGTACTAAAAAAAAGTCACTTTTTTCAATTAATTGCAATCAGAGATACAGAAAATTAAATCATATTTTTAATATATTTTCTGTGAAAATCCAAACATTATGAGAGTAATAAATATTTTCAGTAACTAATTTGTAAAAGTATTTAGAGCAAAGTTCAATTTCTTTTGTCATTTATTTCACACTTAAGATTTTAATGAAAATTTTATCAAGTAATTTTAATACAGTATTTTGCTAAAAAAAACATTTTTTACAATAAAAAAAGGCCAAATATAACTATTTTACAAAGTTTCTTCAATATTTAATTAAATTTCTAAACAAGGAAGAAAAATTCTTTAATTTTTTTGCTGTAAAAGGTTTATTGCTAAAAGTAGCTACAGAATATTTAAATATAAATACATACTATAAAGTTCACTTTTTTTAAATCATGCCCACTATAACAAATTCCAATATTTACTAAAAAAAAGTATTTTGTTAAGAAATTATAAATTAATAATTATTGGGTAGTAATTCTGTATTGCACAATAATTTAGAAAAACAAAATACCTGCAGACGAGCAGCTTCTAACCAAACATCTTCCGATTTGGGACACATTTCACATCCCTTCATAATAAGATTACGAGCTGTCTGGAGTTTGCCTGTGACTTCTTCTAATCGAGCTGAAGCTATCCAAGCTAAAAGATAAAAGTAATTCTTAATATAATTTTCATCCATACATCTTAATTAAAAATTACAATTCAAGAATATATCACTCAACTAAGTGCTACTACTCAATATGTTATGATTAATTGAGCTAAAAATTATAAAGAAACTTACTTTAATACCTATTAAATAATATTTTGAATTAAAAATATGTACTCTTAAAATTCTTTTCAAAACAAGGACACATTAATAGCTTCTATGACATTTTCTCATTTATTTGACACAAAACATAGATGAATATCTTTACTAATGAAACACGTAATCTTATAATTGTTACAAAAGACAGATGTTAGAAATAAATGCAATTAAAAATAAATGTAATTAGAAATAAATGCAGTTCAAAATAGAAACAAATAAGATGCATGTTAACACATTCTCAATGACAATATGCATGAGCAAAAATTTTTACTAATTTTAAGTTGAAATCTTTGAGCACATACCTGGTGGATGGTTAGGATTGGTCTCTCTAACACTTTTGAGTAAAAGTCTGGCCTTTTTTATGTCACTAAAAATTAAATAAATTTATTAGTTTTGTTAACAATAAACACAATTTTGGATATAAATAAATAATTCAAATTAAAATGAAATGTTATAAAAATATGATATCAACTAATACTTCAATTAACATATAGCACCCACTAAAATTCAAGCTCACTGAAATTCAACTTTTAAATTCTCAAAATTTACCTGATTTTCCACAACCAAACTGAACAATTTCTCTAAGGAACTAATAGCTAAATTAAACATGAATAACTGAATAATGAACTTATGTACACTGCACAAAAAAAAGGGGGGACAGTTCTATATCTCCTGCTCTACTGGGCCGATTGACGAAATTCAGATTGCGTTTTTCACGTCTCGAAAGTGCGAATTAAGATATGTATTATATATATATAGCATTGTTCTAATGTAAGTATTTTGACACAAAATTGGACTTTTTCTGAAATCACATGCCACTTTTTTTTCATATTTTGAATCTACGACACAAATTATGCCAAACTACCAAATTTTGTAAAAATCACACGTGTAGTTTTTAAATAATTGGCTCTCAAAATTTTAGCTCCTCAATGTTAATTCAATTTGGTATGTATTTATTAATATCTCTTTCTTTTAAAAAAACTTATTTGATTCCTTCCTACACAGTTCAAAATTTAGGTTCATTCCAAATCAAACTTACCCAATTTTCCTGATTTATTTTTAAAGGTTGTATTTTTAAATAAGTTTTATAAATTTTTCAAAAAAATTTTTGAATTATGACCTATAAAATTTTTACAATCTTAAAGTAGATGTATTTCTAAGCATAACTGCAAAAAATTGGAGGTTTTTATTCAAAATTTCCGAAGATATACATGAATTTATATATTGGCGTGTTTTGAAATTTGCCATGTTTGTTGAAAGTGATAATAGAGGAAATGTGGTTTACGCACTTTGTTAAAATGATATGAAAGTAAGAACGATGTGACTTTTCTTCCGCTCATCCACAATGTAGAAAAGTAGGAACGACGTGACTTTTTTTTTAGTCCTGCCCGATGGATGGGATACAAAAATAGGTTGCCATGTATTAAGAAGTTTGCCAAATAAATTATTCTTGGCTCAAACTAAAAAAATTCGCCACGTTAAATTTTTTAATTTCTCCGTAAATTTCGCACCAAATTTTACAAAATTTAATATTTAGCCATAATTTGAGTCATAGAATCGAAAGATGGAAAGAAAAAAAATTGGTGTGTTATTTCGGAAAAAGTCCGATTTTGTGTCAAAATACCTATATTAGAACAAAGCTAGATATAAATCTAATATATATCCTAAGTCGCGCTTTCGAGACATGGAAAACGCAATTTGAATTTCATTAATCGGCCCAGTAGAACGGAAGGTATAGAACTGGCCCCCCCTTTTTTTTGTGTGCAGTGTACGTATTACAAAATACAATGAAAGAACTAAAAATATTATAAAATCTAATTTTATCTTACTCATTAATGAAAAGCAAATGACAGACATATATATGTATATGTATAT
>KK119395.1:13399-75448 GCA_000611955.2 Stegodyphus mimosarum
AATGCATGGACCCACTTTCCCAAAGTGAGTGACACACTCCATTTCAGGAGATCAAAGAAGTGTTTCTGGGCCTAGTGACAGCAAGATTCAAAACCAAGTGGACAAAAAATAATGCATATGAGAAATTTAGCTACTTAAACATTGTTTTAAAATACCTTTACCTCATTACACATTAGAGAGGGCCAAAAAAAACTTTAAAAAAAAATATTCTATCATTATACCCTGGAAAAGTTGCCTCTTGTCTAACAACACAGGGAAAAAAAAAAGTTTTTATTATATAAAAAAATATATCTTTTATCTGCACATTACACTCAGAATGTTTCAAGCCACAAAATATTCTGCTTTTCATCACTTTTTTAGAATTACTAAACTTATTATTATCGAAATGCATTGTTCTTAATGTGAATTTTGGGACATGGGCAACATGAAAAAAATTTTAAATTGCAATTTCAAATTATTTATTGTTAATGCAAAGAGCTCAAAAAACATAATTTTTTTTGTAAAAATAGCAACATTTTGTAATTTCTGATAATTTTACTTTTTGATTTTTAGCAAACAAACAGTGAATATATTTATCATTTTTAAGTTTGTTATTCAAAAGAGTGCACTTTAAAGTTACTTTTTGGGAAAATTCTGACATAATACATTTTGATAGGAAGGTCATCCTGATCAAGCTGTCTTTTGTATCATAACCACAGACTTTTTTAGATGCTTTAGACACTAGTTTGACACACCGTTCTACAGTCGGGGTGTAACAAGAGAAGCTCTGGAAATCTGGTTGCAGCGATATGTGTCTTTTAATAGATTTTTAATGTCCTCATCAATAATATTCCTTAATAGCGGAGAAATATTGCAATTCTCCCACCAAATTATGTTGACGTAGTCGGTTGCTTCGAAGTTGAGTTTTGACATGGTGAAGTTTCGAATAGTCTTTTGCTTTGAAAGTGATAAGAGTTTTGAACAATCAATGCAGCCCTAGTTCCCTGATATCTCTTTTTTCGTCTACAATCACTGCAAGGGTGAAATTTTTTAGATAAGCAAAGAAAGCATTCTACTGAATTACTGTGATGACTTGTAGTAAATTTTGTGTTACATATCGTAATATTCTGATGGCTTCAAAAACTAACTCTGAACCTTCTGTGAAATTTCTGCTGGTTTCGATTTTGAATCAGAGAAGCTTGTAACAATTCAAAATAAAATGTAGCAATGGCATAATTTCTTCACTATGTTTTTCTAAGAATTATCCGAGAACTCAATTTATTATTGCCTTGACTGTAAAAGCAGTATCAGGGTTCATACACATTTCTGCACAAGGAAATTAAGTACTTTTAAGGACCATTAATGAAAAAAATTAAGGACCTATGAACAAATGGTAACTGAATAAATTCAATTAAAAATATCATGTATGCCTGAATTTCATTTTTGTAATACCATCCTAAAAAGAAAATAGATCCGTAAGTAGAATGAATTATTATTAAAAATGAATTAATTAACAAAATTATTAATAAGTTTGAGAATAAAATCAACTTTATAAAATATATTAAGTAGCATTAAATATTTTACATTTATAATAGTTGGACATATTTGAAAGATAAGTGACATTTTATTTATGTTTTGCTAACAGTTAACTACATGTTTCATTTTTGTCACATACTTGCTCAGTCTAGAACAAGGATGTCAAACTCGCGGCCCGCGGGACGCATGCGGCCCACAACAAATATTTTTGCGTCCCGGCCAATATATCGGCAAATTCTAGTGTATAATAATAAAATAACATATCGACGAAGAAAAGATTGAAATGTTTACTGCTAAGTAATTAACGATAATTTATTCAGTGTTGTTAGATTACTCACAGCGAGCTGACACACACATTACTTAAATTACAAATGCGTGTGAGTAGCTTGCGTTCAGCTACCTTCGGCTTTTGGGGGACACGTGCACTCAGAACTTGTACGCATCCCCCGATAGCCGAATTCATAGTCTCAGTTTTCCAATCATAGTTTTGTACGATATATTGGTGCATGCACTTTATTATTAATTATTACTTAATTCATATTGTTACGGATTTCATAGTTATTTATTTAGTTAGTCTTTTTTATTTAGAATTGTAATTAGATTTGCTTCATGTTGCCTTAGCAACGCAGACGATTTTTGAAAAGACAGCTGCGTTGGAAGGTTAAAAATAGAACAGCGCGTGCATTTAATACCTAATAAATAAATATCTCGTAATTGCTGTTGCCATCCACAAAAATCCAGATATTTATAGATGTTTCCAGTATATTCGAGAAATTAATTATAAAGCTTATAAAAGCCGAGAACAAACAACTCATCTCAGTAGTAGCTGTAGTTCTAGCGAACTGTTTGTTTACTTAATGCTGTGATTGATTTGTAGCGATTTCGCTGTGAGATAGAATTAGTTTCTCTGTTTTGAATTGATTTTTGCTAAACGTTTGACATTTTGTGATATTGTTAGAATATTTTTGAAGAAATATTTCAGCATTTTGATTTATCTCTTGTGGAAAGAATAAATTTTTGTTAACTTTTTAACGTTAACCGTGTTTATTCCAGCCCTTTGTATTCAGTATGTCTATATCAAAACCAAGTGGTAGTAAAATTAAACGAAAAATCGCTGACGAACATAGAATATTCCAAGTAAAATGGGAATTAGAATATTTTTGCTGTGAAATAAAAGATAAAATAATCTGCTTGATATGTAATAATACTATTAATGTACCAAAGTTATATAATATTAAACGTCATTACGAACAACACAAATCGAAATATAACAATTACGAAGGATTAATGAGAGAAGAAAAGTTGAAAGAGCTCAAGTTAGGAGTGAAAAAGCAACAGTCCATGTTTAGTAAAGTATTGCAAGAAAGTGAAGCGGCGGTACATGCAAGCTACGTCTTGTCCGAGTTGATAGCTAAACATTCGAAGCCTTTTACTGACGGTGATTTCATCAAGGAATGCCTAATGAAAGCTGGAGAAATTGTTTGTCCTGGAAATGTGAAGGCTTTTCAATCAATTTCATTGTCTCGAAATACAGTTGCGGAAAGAGTTACTGATTTAGCCGCGAATTTAAGTGATCAGATCAAAGCAAAATCATCTAGTTTCGAAAGTTTCTCCATTGCCTGTGACGAGAGCACGGACATTAGTGGCAAAGCTCAATTAGCAGTGTTTCTTCGTTCTTGTGACAAGAATTTTAACATTTTTGAGGAATTACTGGAACTAATACCGATGCCTGGTACTACCACAGGAGAAGATATATTTACTTGTGTTTTTGGACTTCTGCAGAAATACAATCTACCTTTGGCAAAATTAAATTCTGTAGCTACAGATGGTGCTCCATCAATGACCGGGAAAAACAAGGGCTTCGTAGCATTACTAAGAAAAAAACTTAGTGAAATTCACGGTTCAAACATTCATCATATGCAATGTATTATACATCAAGAAGTTCTATGCACGAAAGTAATAAATATGGAGAATGTTTTGTCATATATAAAAAAGTTATAAATTTTATAAGATCTCGAGGTTTAAATCAGCGTCAATTCACTGCTTTTTTAAGGGAGTTAGATAGTGAATATTCGGGTTTGTCATACTATACAAAGGTACGTTGGTTATCTTGCTCCAAGATTCTCAAACAATTCTGGGATTTGAAAGAAGAAATATGTCAGTTTTTAAAAACGAAAAATCAAGACGTAAGTTTGTTTTACGATCCAATATGAATACAAGATTTATCTTTCTTGGTTGATATAATCAAACACTTAACCGATTTAAATTTACAGTTACGAGGAAAAGATCATATCATTACGAACATGTTTGACATAATTAAAGCATTCAAATGCCAACTAGTTCTTTGGGAAACACAACTTAAAAATGAAGATTTGACGCACTTCCCGACGTGCAGCATGAACAAATCAAGTTTAGATGATACTTCTTCGTATCAAAAATACGCAGAAAAAATTGCAAATTTAACAACTGAATTTGAAAAGAGGTTTAATGATTTTAGTTCCCTCGAAGACAATTTTTTTTTTGTTTTCTTCGATTTTCTCAATAAGTATTGACTCAGTACCCAGCCATATGCAAATGGAGGTGATCGAGATTCAATGCAACTCAAATTTGAAAGCAAAATTCATTGAAGTGGGCGTGCCTGAATTTTACAAATATTTACCAGCCAGGTTTGAAAATACTCAAAAATTTGCATATGAAATTATTTCCATGTTTGGTAGCACTTATCGGTGCGAGCAGTTATTTTCAGTCATGAAAGGTAATAAGTCTCCTATTAGAAACCGTATTAATGATGCTCATCTTGGGTCAGCGTTGAAAGTTATCACTGGAAACAAAATTTCACCCGAAATAGGAAAGATAATAGCAGAGAAGAGATGTCAAGTATCAGGATGTAAACATTAAATTTTTCTTGTTCTTTTCTATATAAATATATATATATATATGCTTATTATTGTATTATTCGATATAAATCTACGTTTCTATGAATATTGATTTTTTTTTGCGGCCCGCCTAAAGTTAAACCTTGTTTGTTTGGCCCAAGTGTACCTATGAGTTTGACATCCCTGGTCTAGAAGTTTAGTAAATAGCAAGTAGATTTTATGTCAAGAGGCATAGATTAAAATAGAAGTAAGATCATAATCAGCATGATTCATAACAAAAGATCACCCTGTCACCGCTGCTGCTTGCCTAGAAAGAGACCTGCTGATTAGAATAAACCTAAAAGGCCTGATGTAGGCACAGTTGGCAAGATTTGAAAGTTAGTTGGGCTCTGTCTGTCGCAGTTTGTGTTTTAGCTTCGTGTAGGTCCAATAAGCCCCTAAAGCCCCAAAAGTAATAAGTTGTTTTGTATTGTTTTAAGTCTCACTAGATGCAAATAATAAGATTTACATGGATTTTTATATTTTTGCGCTTTACTTTGTGACCACGGTAAGGATTAATAAAAGGCAATAATCCGCTTTAATATGCAGAGCTAATCTTTAAGGGTAAGCAGTTAGTTATAAATAATTAAATTAGGTAGTTAGATAACCTTAGTCATTATGGATTTATATGGCCAACATAAAATTTTATTTATTTTTAAACAATATTTGTTAAAAAAACCCTATTAAAATCACAATCTAATAAAATTTCACATTTAAAATATATATAATTTATGATATTGATTCTTAAATGATATTAGGATAATTACACATTAAAAGCTACAAAACATTTATGTTTTGTAACAACAAAACACAAGAAAATATTTATGCAGCTTTTTACACAGTCCAGTCACATTAATGTGACCACCACGTACTTTCCATGTCAGAGTTAAATAACCAATCACAGAAGGCAGGTGGCAGCACAGTGCAGTTTAGCGTATATAAAGGGTGTGTGAGGGCTTCGGAAAACATTTCAATCGTTGGCGTAATGCAGAAACGAAGCGATTTATCCAACTTCCAAAAGGGCATGATCATTGACTTTCGGGCCAAGGGTGGAAGCATTTCCGAAACGGCTGAGTTTGTGAACTGTTCGCGTGCCGCCGTGGTAAAAGTGTACCGTGCATGGCAAAATGGGACTGTCCAAAATCAGCGACGTGGCAAATGTGGTGCACCACGGGCCATAGATGACAGAGGCGAACGACGGTTGCGGAGATGCGTTCGGGCAGATAGACGGGCTACCGTTGAGCAACTGACCACCAAAATGAACCAAGGGGCTACCAAAAGTGTCTCCCAAAGTACTATTCAGCGAACATTGCTGCGTCTGGGCCTCCGAAGCAGACGCCTGGTTCGTGCACCTATGCTGACTGCTGTTCATCGACGGCGAAGGCTAGAATTTGCACGCCAGTACAGCAGCTGGACGTCCACTGAGTGGCGACAGGTTGCGTTTTCGGATGAATCGCGTTTTATGCTCCATCGGACAGATGGACGTTGGCGTATAAGGCGTGAAACCTCTGAAAGGAACCACCCTGCAACCATTGCCGGAACGGTCCAAGCTGGAGGCGGGAGCATTATGGTCTGGGGAATGTTTTCCTGGCATTCTCTAGGTTCACTGATCATTGTGGAAGGCACAATGGATCAATACAAGTACGCATCTGTCCTTGCGGACCATGTTCACCCCTACATGCGCATTGTTTTTCCTCAGGATGATGGCATCTTCCAGCAGGACAATGCGATGTGCCATACAGCTGCCAGTGTACGTGCGTGGTTCGAAGAGCACCAGGATGAGTTTACCGTCCTCCCCTGGCCAGCAAACTCACCTGACTTAAACCCAATCGAGCATCTGTGGGACCATCTCGATCGAGTTGTTCGCGCCATGGATCCTCAACCGCGTAATCTAGCGCAGCTGGCCACGGCATTAGAGTCGGCATGGCTCAACATCCCAGAGAACACCTTCAGGGACCTATGTGACTCTCTTCCTGCACGTCTCGCGGCAGTCCGCTCTGCGAAAGGTGGTTATTCTGGCTTTTGACAGATGGTCACATTAATGTGACTGGACTGTGTAATTTGAAGCCTTCCCAGATATTTTGGCTAATTTAAATCGATTTCCTTCTCTTTAAGCATCTTTTCTAACAATCAGAAAATTGTCACAATACGCAAACCAGTGTTCTCACTAGTTTCTGGGTGCTTTGTCTCCTAACTTGCCAATCTCTCTACAATATAGCTATGAGCGTTTACTTGATCTGGTAAAAGTTAAATAGTCCAAAATCTCCCGACAGACATGAAGTAAATTATCACTGTGTCTGAAAGTAACTACAATGTCAGCCAATGGCTTAAATAAGTCTCTTATTTAAAAAGAACTTAGAACATAAAGCATGTTTTGATGCTAACAAAATCAATTACAGCTCGTGGTGATGTAATTAAACAAGAACAGTCAAATTCAAACTAAAAATGTGGACTAGTGGTCAAAGACTATACAATTTAATTTTAATTTAAGCTTGCTCAGTAACTCTATCATATGAGGAAATAGAAATGGGAAACTATACTAAAGGCTGAAATCATAAACAACTGGGTAATTTTTATAATAATAACTTACATATCATTGAAGAATAATTTTCTTTATGTATTCAGTTTCTTTCTTCAACACATTTCCTTTTAATTTTAGAATTTTTGGATTTAATTAAGGATTTCTGTTATTCTAAAAAAACTAAATGCATTTAGAATGTATAGAAAAAGCTGCTAATTTTATTTCTTTAGCAATATCAAAATTCAGAAGAAATATGAAATATATATAGTAAGGGCTGGTTAAGAGCTGATGTGGTAGAATTTTTAGAATTTAGTAACAAACTGAGCAACAAAATCTAGAAATGTCATAACTTTCAGAATTTAGAGCAAGCACTGGAAGCAGAATTTAGAAAGGCACTAGGCAGCAGAATTTAGGTTTCACAGAGATTGCATCAGGTGGGAAAATGCCTAGCGCCACTTCTGTGTGATGCATTAAGGCATATTATATCTTTTAAATTGACAGTTTTTAATTTCTTTAATAATAAAAAAATGCATTTCTTTAACGCCTGTCCATGTGATAGAAGACTTTTGATATTTTCCAGTGAAAAGTAGAGAAAATTAAGGGAAGATAAACATGTTAAGAAAAAGATTCTAGTATCAGAAGTAAAACATTCAAATATCATGTTTTCATTGTTCTTCCAGACGTTCTAAAAGAGGAAGAAATTCATCACAAACTTTCTGTAAAATACATCCATTATGTGTTAATACCATGGTGACATTTTTTTATTTTGTAACATAATACTGGAATCTTCTAGTATCGTGGGTCTATAAATCTTGACTTCAAATCCTTCTAAACTTTCCAAGCTGCACTGTCTAAAATCCTAAAGAAAAAAGATCCCTACCAATTCTGTAATAGCCAAAAGCCAGAATTTTTTGAAAAAAAAAAAAGGGAAAGTGTAAAATTAATTTTACAGAGAAAACTGATGCCTATTCTGAGAATTCTGAATATTTTGAGACAATTACATAGGAAAAACGCTTACTATGAAAAAATTAAAAAGAAGACATTTTTAATTAATTACATAGCTAATTTCGCTTTCAGTAAGAACTGTTTCATAAACTGTGTTTTATAGCATTATACCTTGTTTATTTCGCAGATTCAAAATATTGTATAATAAGTTGTTAAAATGAAACTTTATAATATGACAGCAAAATATAAAAATATTTTAATGTTTTTTTAATATAATTTCAATTTATTACCATTATTTTAATGAAATGTACGATTTATTAAAAAAAATTTCCAGATCTCGGAATTAAAAATTTTCTATAAAAACTGATCTTAAAAATCGCCAAAATGTTGATAAGTCGCCAAATTTAGAACCGTTAAGTAAAAAAATTCACATCATCAAAAGTGAAAAGCTGTTTAAGAGCAATTTTTCATTACAAAAAAAGGAATTTCGAAATGCTTATGTTTCACCTCTTGCTTAGAAACACGAGTATCCCACTATTTATACACTCACTTCCAAAAGTTAAGCACAAAGATGTAAAATGCAAAAAATCAACAAATACTGCTTTGATTGACACAAAATTCGGCAGGAAAGTAGCATATATATTTGTGCATAAAACAATATTAAATTTTTGTAAGTTATCAGATAATGACATACTGGAGACTTAAACAGAGTTATGTAGAAAGTGAAAATAAACAGCATAAAATGAAAAAAAAGGACATTAGTAGGGCATGTGATCCCCTTTCACGTGCGTTATCATACATTAAAACAAAAGTAGGGCCAATTGCTGCAGCGTACAATCTCACAATGGGTTCTAGGACTTTATCTGGATACCGTACAGCCGTCAAAGAACCCAGTTTAAAGATGAGTAGGTCAGTGCGGTATCCTAATGAAATCCCTGCCCACACCATAATGCTTCCGCCTCGGAATGCGTGATGTTCGGTGATGTTTGGGGACTGATTGCGTGTTTGTTGTTCATGTCATATCCTTATACGCTCGTCTTCTGGCTCCAGAGCAAATCTTGACTCATCAGTAAACATGACATTGCCTCAGTCAGACACATGCCAATTGACATGTTCCCGGCACCACTGTAATCGTGCCCTCTTGACTGGATGGATAGAGGAACACAAACTCGGTACCTGGGTGTACAGTCCACTCATATGTAATCTTTGGCGTACAGTAGCTGCAGATATCACCTTACCAATGGATACTGTAACCATAGATGTCACACGTGTGGAGGTCGCTCTGCGATTCCGCTTGGCTACAATAGCAATATATCGATCTTCCGCGGGGATTGTAACCCTTGGGTGACTGGCTACGGTCCTTTGGACAACTCTCTGTGTGGTTTGGAATTGTTTCCATAAACGTGAAATTACAGAATGATGAACGTGGAAGAAAAGAGCAACATCTGTGATTGATTGTCCTGCTTCAATGCACCCCACAGCACGCCAGCGCTCAGAATCTTCCATTCGTTTTCCGGAAGTCATAAAAACACGTATGTCTTGAAAACAAATTGCACAAAAGTTTTAAACATCTTCTATCAGCACTTACAATCAACTTCTGTAACCCTTCATAAATCTGGTTTGTTATAAGACTGCCTTTTTTGCATATTTTTTGACATGAAAGCCCGATTGGCTGTTACCTAACATATTTGCATACTTCCGTCTACCTCTGCAGCGAATTGCATCCTCTTCAATTCTGATTAGGTTCCGGAAATTAGTATCTTCCTCTCTGTGCTTATTTTTTGGAAGTGAGTGTATTAGAAATAGGAACAAATTATAACACATGAATCCATTCACCCATTCAAAAGAGAACGATATATGTCAGTGAATCACCAAAAATATTCCTCCAAAATGCTAATTCACACTCAAAAATGGCAGTTGTAAAAAGAGACAGAAATTTCAGATGATTAAAATTAAGGACCTTCTGCCAATTTTGGCCGAAATTAAGGACTTTTAAGGACCAAAAATCGATTTCAAGAAACCTAAGGACTTTTAAGAACTCTTAAGGACCATACGAACCCTGAGTATCATGAACTGCTAAGTTTTCTAAAACTGTACCCGACTTTCTGACGACAGAAATATCAAGTAAGTATAGCTTTTCTGGGCATTCCTCTTCCCATTGATTCAACAACACTAAGAGTTCTCTCATCCTGCCAAACCAGGCACAGGGGTTCAACCCCTACCCTTGCAGCTTGGAAAGAGATGCATTGTTTTCATGACACTGATCACTATGATTTGCTACCTGCCAATTGCTCCAGCTGCCTGTCGCTCAGGGACATTATCCTGCATACCCGAGGTGCTACCTTTGGTATTACTAGAGTTCTAAGCTCTAGGACATGCCAGACCCATGGGCTGACCAATAAGTGATCTTTTCAGGGCCTCCAGAATCACTAGATTCATAATTTGTCTACCCCTGTGGCCGAGACTGCCCAGGTACAGATCCTAGCCAGTAGCTTCGCACAGTTCTCTACATCGACCCCTGGACAGGATCAAGTAAGTATAATTGATTCTGGCTTAACATATTTTTGCCAACTTGAGGAATGGAGAATTCAATGCGTTCAAAGCAAACGAGCAGAAATTTTTCACAGCTGGCAAGTTTTATCCGAATTGTCGATTGAAGGATTTGGACTCGCTGATAACACCATCCAGGTGATGAAACAAGTGATGGAACTGCAGTTCATTTAAGTGTAGGAGACATATAGCTCATTACAGTGATGTGAAAATGTTCAATTTGATCTGGTGGATAACATCATTTTTCAAACCAGTATTAGTTGCAGTTTTATCACTCACTGTCACATCAAGTTCTTGAAAGGAATTCTCGCATGTGGTCAAATGGGAAATTATGGTAAAAGCTATATATTTAGCCAGTCAAGAAAATGGCTGATATGGAAGAAATATGGCTGATACATTATGATCCTGGTTCCTTTATGAGGGAATAATGGTTCTCTTTTTCAGTTCTTTGAAGATGCTTTGAATTAATTTCTTTAATTACCATCATGTCATGTTTCCTTTTATCAAATTACAAACTTAATTTAACACATAAATAATGTTCAAGCTTTCCAATGTTCATTTTGCACGCAACAATATATATCTAAATTCGACAATTTTATTTGCAATTATATGCCTTAAAAACATAGTTTTGCATAATGTTGTTACTCAATTGATTCACATATTAATTTGGAAAAAGTCCATAAAAATTTTTAACTTGTTGATGGTCATGAATAAGCTCAGTTCGCATTCCAGATTTATGACCGACAGACATCATGCATATTTTTTAAGAAAGCACTGTTTAATCTCGTGACCACCGAAGGATTAAAAGATTTTTTTTTTCTAAATGTATTTTTAAAACTTATATTTTTGATATTATAAAAATAGACTTCTTAGGAGTAATACTTAATACGAAAGAACTTTACACACAGTAAAAATCTATATACATATTTTGAGTTTTACTTCAAAATTTTAAAAGTCATACTTTCCAGAGGGGGAGAATTTAGCGGGGGTATCTCATTTTACACTATGTCTAGCTTTCTATATTTATTCACACATCACTTATATTGATATTTTTCACATCTTGGTACATATATGCATGACTGCACAAAAAAAAAAAAAAACATACACTGAAACAAATTAAGAAAGGGAAAGAAAGGATTGGATTCCTTTATGTTACAACAAAGTTTCCAAGGGTTCTCTCTATGGAAATTTTTCTAAAAGAAATGGATTTGCATTTATGTCACAAATGAAAAAAACTGCAAAAACTATATGCAACCAGTCATAAACTCAGGATGGATTATTATAATTTTATGGTCCAACAGTGTTATATGGTGAGAAATTTTAGTGTAATCTTAACTTACTTATTTTAAGGTTGAATTAATTGACTTATTTAACTTAACCTTCTCACTTGCTGGTGCTTGATAAAATAAAGAAACTAAGTATCAGACTAAAAAAAACTGAAACTCTTATACCATGTAGAGGAACTGTGTGATTGATCTAAAATCAAATTAAATCAATAAATTCATATCCTTAAAGTCAATTAACCCAGACAAATTCAAATTCACATATACTAAATCAACTACCTGACATTAAGGAGAAATAAATCTTCACTGATAATCAGGTAATAAGAACACTACCTCTCTTTAAAATATACCATTACTTCTAATCACATGTACTAAATACTCAATCAATTCCATAACTTTCTTAAGAGATAATAACAAGTTAAATTCCAGGAATTCAACATCACAAACACTAGAGAAGAAATATTCATACATATCAATCAATCAGTTACCCCAAATTGGGGGAAAGCAATTAGTTTAAATAATTTCTCGGTACCTTCAAATAACCATGATAACAATAAGTATAAAAAGTGGTTAATGCAAGCTCTGCATTTTCAATTTTTAAAAATAATTAGCAATACCCTAGATCAGACATGGCCAAAGTGTGCCTTGCGAGCTATTTGTGATCCTTTGCCATGTGAAATGCAACTGGTTTTGAATAAATATAGTTTAATTCCGTAATACAAATGGAATTTGAAATAGAAAACATGGAGTGCCACATTTCTTTATTAATCGCTAATTTAATTTCAGATATTATGCATGTAAAAATTTGATAGATTTCAAATTGTCCACTGCTGGCTTATCGTGAGAGCAACAAATACGTAAAATTACAAATAATTCCTCTAACTACTCTGGTTATGTTACTTTTTGAACAGGTAGTCTTTTTATTTAATTATTTTCACTAATATTTTTTCTCTCAAGTTAATTTTACTTCAGGCAGTATCTTCTTACATTCCTGTGTGATCCTATTGTTCACAGCAGTTGTGATCCACCTGAAAGATTTGCTATTCATTGTAGGGTACAACTTTTATTCAGTCCTAGAATGGCATGAGTAACTGCTGAAGAAAGCTGTTTCGCCTTGCAATCTATATAGAGCTCCTTTAACCCATGGAAGAATTTTTTTTTTTTTTTTTTTTTTTTTTTTTTGTTTATTTGGAGTGCCTTCAACTTTTTATTTGGTTAGGACCTCTTACTTGGTTGTCTCTACAGAACTCCTTCAAAATTAATTTCTTATCCCCTAGTACATCAGGCATTTTTACGCAATTGATTTTGCAACTATTCACAATAATATGCTTAATGAACATTTTTCCTAAATGAAACTTTATGTTTCATAATAATTCCTTGATAATTCAATAAGGTATTTCTCCTGCCTTCTTAGCATGCCTTCGTGGTGTAATGATCAGCACACTCGATGCGTATTCGAGAGTTCCGAGGTATGAGTCCCGGCAAGAGCACTGCTCATTTTTCACAACTCCTGCTTTCAAAAAATACCTAATGTTTCTACAATCCTAGGCAGAGATCATAATTTATTTCACCAATGGTTGTGGATGCTAAAATATTTGGAGTCATGGGAACAATCACTGGCTTGACAATGATTTAAATGTTAATTAAAATGTTTAATTCCCAAATATTGTTATTTCAGACAGAGATCTTTCACCTTAATCATCAAATCTTCATACCAATAACGCAGCATCAAGCAATGAAGGAAAGAACACAAACGTCTCTCTTCTCCAAAGTTTCCGTCAAAACTGGCATATTGATATTGGTGAAATCTCTTGTGATATTTTCTTGTATTTTTCGATTTCTTGTTTGATGACCTTCTTTCTTCTACCTCGCACTAGGTTAGAGACATTTTGCTGCACTAGATTAGAGTCGCCAGTAAATATCACATTAGGTTAAAGGCATTTTGCTGCCCGGCATATCTAAAATTTTTCACTCCTTAGCACTGCTGCTCTATTATATAATTTAATTAAAAGTCAATTAATTTACTTCAATTGATTAAGGCAATTAATTTACTTCAAAAGTTCCTTTACATTCAAAACCTGTCTGATTATTTTTGAAATGATATAAATTTGGACTCTCTTCTCTCGAATGTTCATAAAATCTATCATATGGCTACCATCGTCTTGAAGTTTGTCCATCCCTGCCCTAGATAAACCACCCTCCATGCTTCTTCAAAACCATAATGACTCAAACAAATGGAGTGACTGGACAGACCACCAAATAAATAACAAAATATCACATATGAAATTTAATCATTAAACATATTTATTACTTTCTAGAATATCATAAATTAAGACAGCTGGCCAAACTAGCCTTACATCTAACAGTTAAATAATATTCAAAATCATATTTTTTAATCATCAAAATTGCATAAGCCACTTAAACGTAATATTACTTTAATCACTGTAGAGTATTTTCATCGTTATATAATTAGACATTTGATTTTTCTTTCCTTAATTATATTTCAAAGGAATGATAACCACCTTTAAAATTTCACATATTCAATTGTGTCAACAGCATTCCAATGCTTAGTTTAAACATTAGCAAATCATTAACAGGTAAGGCAAAAAGTTATAATTAACAGAATTACACAATCTTATAGATTTCAATTTTAAAGTCAGTTAAGCACAATCAATTTTCTCTTAATTCAAATTTAAAATTCCATTTCTACCAATTAATTAAGCTGAAATAAAATCACTCTCCCTTTATAAATAATAATATATAAAAAAATAATACAAAGACAACTCGCAGTTGGATTTACTTAAACCATAAATTGTAATGAGCTCCTGAGATTCAGTGCTCTCTCTGGCTCAAATTAACTGCAACTTCAGTGGAGGATCATGCTATCGAGTTCTTGAAATTTGTCCTTCACCAATCTACACAAAATACGAGTTCAAGAAAAATGACACCTTGCAGAAAACATAAGAAAAGAAACCCGAAATATCAATAATTTTGAAGTAGTATAAGACGGATGGAGAAACCATAATGAATCAAGAACCAAAAGACAGGAAAACACCACTCACACAGACACTTTCAGGTGTCATATTTCTCATAAAGAGCTGTATACTGGATCGAATGAATGAAATCTTCAGGTGCTGGGAGGATAATTTTTCATGATTCAACATGATTTTTCAAATACAATTTCTTCATCCTACAACCAGAATGTTGGCTTTGAAAAGTGGCCATCAGCTATGGTGTGCATTGGCCAGGAAAATGAGGACCCCAGCCTGCTTACGTAGGCAAGCCTACAGCAAGACATGCTGGCCCCAGAACCTTTTCTTAGTCTAGAAATTTTCGGACCAAAATAAAAACTGATTTTGAACTCCCCCACAAGTCTCAAAGAAAACTCGGTTTCTCCACTCACAAATTCTACAGGCTGAAAATTAAACATAAAATTAAATTTGACCAACCAGATGAATTTCCTCCTTCATCTTTATTTTCAATCTCCCTTCCCAATGAATAGAAACAATAATGCTGCCACAAA
The DNA here is from genome assembly GCA_000611955.2 of Stegodyphus mimosarum. Lineage (NCBI taxonomy): Eukaryota > Metazoa > Arthropoda > Arachnida > Araneae > Eresidae > Stegodyphus > Stegodyphus mimosarum. The sequence continues at coordinate 28,652 of KK119395.1, forward strand.
GACAAGTCATCTAGACATCTGCAAAACTGAATCACCCCAAACGCATTAGAAACAAAAACTCAGCCCCTTCTAACTTATAAAATAACATAGAGATCACTGCTGCCCTTTTAGTGCCCCTGATCCTTTTAATTTCCACCTGAAAGAATTTACAAATGCCCCTCTATTTGAAAAATCCATTTATCCATGATTTGCAAGCTTCACAAAGCAAAAGAAGCAATTATTTCTTTCTTTTCACATCCAGTAAACAAAGCCTCTGCAGCAATGGATACTTTGAACAGCTCTTTCCCATTGTAAATACTATTTACAACCTACCAAAAGAATCAGTTTGAGGAACACTGACCAAATAATTAGATTTCTGCTTTCCCCCAGATGTCCACCCCCATCCAAAAAAACCCCACTCTGTTTCGTGAGATGAGTCTAAGCTTTGAAAAATAAATGCAAAAAGATTTTAACTGCCAAAAACAAATATCCGCTAAATTAGTCAAAAACAATTTCAGTTAAATACTTAATAATACTTAATTAAATATCATCAGCACAATTAAAATTTGCAACACAACTTTGCTGTGAACCTTGCCTCCCCTCCAATCACAGGAGGGGGGGGGGAAAGAAAGAAAGAACATTACAAGCATACACAGATGCATATATATGCTAGTTAAAAAATTTTTCATACCTAATATCAGAACCCTGCATTGGAATCATCGATTGCAAATCTGTAAGATAACCTTTAGGATCAATAACAGTTTGGCCACTAACAGAATCAGATACCTAAATATAAAATGTATACATAAAGAACAAGAGGTATAAAAGTTATCAAACTTAAAAATAACTACAGCAATTAACAAGTACGCTATACTATGTATCACACTTTAATTTTTAAAAGCAACAAGGAAACTTTGATAACAAAAATGAAGTAGATATAAAAATATTAAGTATTACACAGGAAAAATATTAATCACTCAATAAAAGTAATTTTTTATGAAATTTCTATAAGAAATTTAAAAAATGGAAAAATCAGAATCTTTTGAAAATTTTAAAACTGGGAAATTTATTAAATTTGTATGGCCAAATAAGTAAAAACAGTATTTATGTTATTATCCCCATCAAGCATGAAACTGTAGTTAAGCAGCATGATTTAATGCCAATTATGGATTACTGTGATGTCACAACATACTCATAAAGTCTGTGCTTTCATTTGATGAAATACCAATTAATTCTTGGCAAGCCACTTTTTTTTTAAATGCACAATATAAATTAACTTTTATTGTGATAAATTTTATCCGGGCCAGCAAAGCGCATAAATGCTTCATGATGCATATTTCTTGTTCTTGGATCTGGCAACGCCAGTAGAATGCTCCTTGGAATTGAATAAAACTTGAAGCTTGATTCGTATGTTCTTTGCCTTTGTGGTAATTTGAATTGAATATGTTTCTTGATCCATGAAACCTTTTAGATTTTATTTTTATTATTTTATTTTGGCACCCAACGTGGGGCATGAACAGTCTTTTTCAGATTTCAGAATGTATTTTAGAAGCGGATGCTAACCCTAAATCATGCAGTATCTATGATGATTAATATGTATTGTTTAAAAATTATTCCTTCGTAATGAACGTGACAGAATGATTTATATAAACAAGCATATGGATTCAGAATGTTTATGGTTGCTTGCCCTTGGAATGTGAGTTAATAAATTAGGATTAAATCATTAAAGACTACACCGGGTAAATGAATAAAATTATTTGCACTGTTATTATGGCAGACGATATCGCTAAATTAAAAGCTGCTTGAAAAACTATGAGACAAGCTATTTCTAAAATAATAAATGTTTTAGAAACCTGAAATTAAGAAAGATGTGTGGGATAAAAATACGCTAGAGAAAAATTTGTTTTTACTTACTTCTAAACAATCCGAGTTAAAAGAAATTAATGAAAAAATACTGGATTGTTTTAAAGGGGATGAGTCCGAAATTGAAAAGGAATGTAATACTGTGTTAGAGTATAATAAAAGAATGAGTTTATGTATTTTTAGGGCAAAAAGAAATTTATTTAAATTATCAGATTGTAAACACTGAAAACCAATCCACTGGTGACCACACTGCTGCCATTAAGATAAAAAACAAAACTAACATTCGTTTACCTAAAATTGCGATACTTAAGTATTATGGTGATCCTAGTTTATTTTTGGAATTTTATAATTCTTTTGAAAATGCTATTGGTAACAATAATGCAATAATGAGTTAACAAAGGTTGAGAAGTTTACTTATCTTAAATCCTTACTCGCAGGACCTGCTTTAAGTGCAATATCTGGGTTCTCACTGTCCGATGAGAATTACGACGCTTCTATAAATTTAGTCAAAGAAAGATTTGGATGATTATATTTGGTTATACCTTCGCATATGAACAAACTCTTGAACCTTGAACCTATTAGAAGTTCGTCCAATGTGAAAACACTAAAAACACTTTAGAATTCCTGTGAAATCAATATAAGAAGTTTAAATTCTTTGGGTATAGTGTCAGAAGCTTATGGGAGCCTTTTAGGACCGGTTATTTTAAAGCTTTTACAGGATGATATGAATATGGAATTTAAAGGAACACAAATTATGGTGTTAAGCAGAATAAAAATAATTATTTAGCAGGGGCAAGAGTACCTACTGCTTCGGTGTTAGCCAAAGTGACTAAACAGTACTGTTTTTATTGTAATCAAAACACACATGATGTCGCAAAATGTGAGAAAACAAATAAGCAAAAAAGAATGATATTAAAAAACCAGGGACGTTGTTACAGATGTTTAAGAAAGGACATGTGTCGTCTAGATGTAAAATGAAACTTCAACCTTGTGAGTTGTGTAATGCTTTAAATCATAATAAGTTATTTTGCAAGAATATTGTTCCTGAATCTGAAACCCTTTCATATATTAAACAGAAAGTAGTTGCAATATCAGATTCTAAGCAGAATGTAGTTGCATCCCTGTCATTTAACTCTAAGACTGTTTCTGAAACTGCTGATAAAGGTGTATATTTACAAACTTGCACTGTTTATGCTTCAGATATAGATAATACTAGAAGATAAATAGTAAAAATCCTAATTGATGGTGGATCACAGAGGTCATTTGTTAAATCTGATTTAGCTATAGAACTAAAATTAAAAATTAGAAGGAAAGAAAGGTTATATATTTCCTTTGGATATTTCCAGGGTAGACTAATGGAATATAATGTTGTTCAAATAATCCTGAAAAGCATACATTGCCCTAATGATTCAGTTACAGCTGAAGCTCTTGTTACAGACATTATTTCTGGAGCGATCATAAAAATTCCCTCAGAAAACAATTAGGAAATATTAAAATCAGAAAATTGAAAATTAGCCAATAATGGTAAGGCAGCCGAAATAAAATTATTATTGGGATCTGATCCATGCTGGGAAGTGCAAACAGGCGAAAAGAAAAGAGTAAGTGAGAAATTATTTGTGGTTTCTTCTACATTTGGTTGTGCCTTGGTTGGATCTTTGGAAGGTGATCAGTCTAGTGTCTGCATGTTTACAACTGATGTTTCTCACTGCTTGGAGGAATATAGTAATTCAATTAATGACTGTTTGCGAAGGTTTTGGACTTTAGACCAGAAGGAGAATCCTAGTGATAAATCAGTAATTGAAAAATTTGAAAAAAAATTGTATTTCACTAATGGCAGATAAGTAGTTCATTTGTTATGGAAATCACAACATGAAAACTTGGATAATAATTTAGAAAATGCCAAGCGATGTCTAGTGACTTTAGTTAATAAACTAAACAATGATGGATGGCTTAGGGAGAATTATGACAGCATAATAAATGAAGAGTTAAAATATTAAATAATTGAGGAGTGTGAAACTGAAAATCTTGACAGTAATAAAATGTATTATATACCACATTCTCCAGTGGTAAGAAAAAATGCATCAAAAAACTAAAGTCCATATCATGTTTGACACATCTTCGAAGTGTAACAATGAGGTATCTCTGAACCATTGTTTGATGTCTGGTCCAAATTTGAATCCTTCTGTTTTGGACTTGATATTGCGGTTCAGAAAACACAAACATGCATTTTCAGATGATATTGAAAAGGCCTTTCTCCAGATCAGAATTTCTGAAATCTATAGAGATGTGTTACAGTTTTTATACTTCGATAATGATTACAATTTGAAACATTACAGAATGACTCGTGTTACTTTCGGTGTACCATCTAGCCCTTTCATTCTGGCGAACGCTATAAAAAAACATACAGCATGTAGAAGACCTAGATATTTTTGAGATGTTGAATGGTTCAATTTATGTAGATTATGTTTTCTATGGGACAGTTTCCATGAAAAAGGCTTTTAAGCTAAGTACTGGGGCCCATATCATCTTAAAAATGCCACAATGAATTTGCGTCACTTTAATATGAACTCAGAGGAACCCAAAAAACTGTGGGATGACAATGGAATAATTAAGTCAGAAAATGAACTAAATAACTCCTTGAAAGTGTTAGGGCTTAATTGGTGTACGAGTAGAGATGTAATTTCCTTGAACATAGATAACTTGTGTGAAACATTAAATAGTTGTAGAAACACCACAAAAAAAATATATTAAAGGTAACTGCTACTATTTTCGATCCCGTACGTTTCCTGGTGCCATTTGTATTATGTGCAAAATCGATTATGCTAAATTTTTGAGTTGGGTTTAGAATTTGATGATGAGGTTCCAACTGAATGTAAGGAGTAGTGGTGTGGTAAAATTGAAAATATATAGAAATTTGAAATTTCTTGCGAATATTTCTCTGGCAAACTGAATCAAAATAAATATACCGAACTACATTTATTCTGTGATGCATCTATTAAAGCATATGGTGCAGTTGCATATTTTAGATCGGTTAAGGTAGCGTTCATTATGGCAAAATCTAAAATTGCACCAGTAAAACAAAAACTCACACTTCCAAAGCTAGAGCTGTTAGGAGCATTAACATTGGCAAGATTTGCTAAAAATTTAAAAGAACTGTTTTCAATTCATGAAGAAAATATCTATCTGTGGACTGACAGTACAATAGTGGTTCACTGGATTCATAGTGCTCCTAAACGTTGGAAAATGTTTATAAAAAATCGAATATGGGAAATACAATCATTAACTTGCCCAAGTAATTGGAGACATTGCAGTGAAAAGTCCAATCCAACGGACATTTTATCTCGATGATGTTCAGCTGATTATTTGTTGTCTTCAAAATTATGGCACCAGACTGGTTAGTTGAATCAGTGACTGCTTGGCCTAGTAAATTTATTGTGACAAAGGAATTTTCTGATGCTGAATTAGAGCAGAAAAAGTGTATAAATGATACTACAATACTACCGTCCGTTGCAGAAAAACCTAATCTTCTGTTAAATCTTGAAAAAAAAATAGTAAATTAATAGAGCTGTTAGAGTGACTGCCTGGATCTTTAGATTTATTCACAATCTGAAAAAAGTGACAAGAAAACAGGACGCTTGATTGCAGAATTCTTTGCCACAGAACTGTATTTGATAAAAGAAGTTCAATATGAATATTTTCCTCATAAAATTAATAGTTTAATGTCTGGACAGTTGATTTCAAAACACAAAATTTAGGAACTGAATCCTTTTTTAAGCGAGAAAGGAGTTTTGTTACTAGGAGGACGATTACAAAATCCTCTTTTCATGTTTCAGGTTTCATGAACAGCAACCTATAATTACTCTTTTAAAAACTGATTTTACAGATCTTCTGATACATGATGCACATGAACGAATTCTTCATACAGGTGTAGCTAATACTCTCATGTTCCTCCATGAAAAATACTGGATAATTAGATCTAGACAAAATGTGAAATGGGTTATAATAAATTGTGTTTTGTGTCAGCAATATAATTCCCAACCGATGCAAAAAGTCACAGCACCATTACCTTCATCCAGAGTTGAAAAAACAAATCTTTGATATTACAGGACTGGATTATGCAGGTCCACTTTTTGTTAAAAATGAAGATACGAAGTATTATATCCTATTATTTACCTGCGCAGTAACTAGAGGCATTCATCTTGAACTAACAAAAGATATCACAATAAAATCTTTCCTACTTGGCTTTTCGTCAATTTATATCAAGAAGAGGATTGTATTCTTTAATATGCTCAGATAATGCACGTACGTTCAAGGCAGCTGATACAGAGCTCAGAAATATTCGTTGTCTTCAAAATTATGTAGAGCTCAGAAAAATGCGGAGCTCAGAAAGATGTAGCAGGTACTAAGCCATCCTGATGTAAAGAATTATTATGCCACAAAGAGCATTCAGTGGAGGTACATCATTGAAAGAGGAGCCTGGTGGGGCAGATTTTATGAGAGACTTGTGTGATCTGTTAAAACAATATTAAAGAAAATTCTTGGTAAAACATCACTGCTACCCAAAGAATTGGAAACTGTGCTAACTGAAACTGAAGCAGTGATAAATCGTTGACCCTCGATTTACATCCAAGATAATGAGCCCAAAGTTCTGTCATCAGCTCATTTTCTGCTAAGACAGAAATTTGCTGATTTGTTTCCTGTCAAATGCACTGATGAAGTGTGCAGCACTAGAGAAATTCTTTTAAAGCACATTTATATCATGAAAAACTGTTGAATAACTTTTAGAAAATCATCTATAAAGATTATTTATTGAATTTGAAATCTGCAAATTGTGTCAACAAGCACCATTCAAAACAGGGCTTGAACATGAATGATATCATGATAATACATGATGAACATTTACCACATGACATGTGAAGATTAGTAAAGGTTCTGAAAACTTTTACTGGTAGCGATGGACTAATTCGCAGTTGTGAAATAAAGATTGAAAAAAGCATTATAAAGAGACTTTTGCAGTTGTTGATTAAATTAGAGTCTAAAAGTATTAAATATTGTTTAACGTTTATATGTATATTTAATATTTAAAGCTGAAATGTATATATTGGAAAATTTTAAGGTTGTAGAAATGTATAACTATATTTAAAATTTAATTCAATTTTGAAAAAAAAAAGAGTTCCTGGTAACAATTCTAGTATTTTAGTTGGATTAATGATATGTTACTTGCTTAATATTATTTTGAGTTTTAGAAATTCTTGTTTTAAATTCCTGATGCTTGAACAGGAATGTTATGGCAATAATCCTTGATAAATGAAAGTTTGCTTGATAATCCTGAAACATATGGTAAGTTTTTACACATTCTTTTCCTGATAACAAATACTTGAATTTGTAATGAAATGCATAATGATCCTTGAAAATAATTCTTGAAGACATTCATGTATCGCTAGTAATCTTGATTATCCTGAGCTACAGTTCAACCGGGCCCAGTGTGTAAGAAATTTTATCTGGAAATCTATTTTAATCACCAGCAGAGGGTGTAAATACTTCATGATGCATATTTCTTGTTCTTGGATCTGGCAATGCCAGTAGAATGCTTGTTGGAATTGAATAAAACTTGAAGCTTGAAGCCTGGTTCATATGTTCTTTGCCTTTGATTATGTGGTAATTTTAATTGAATATAATGTTCCTTGAACCATGATCACATGAAACCTTTTAGATTTATCTTTATTAGTTATTGCCTTTTTTTTCCCCTTTGAAAAAAAAAATAGTTTAAGGACTGTAGAATCACATTTGTGACTGCACTCTGGTTCATTTACAGTTGGTTGATAGAATTAACATCTGTTCAGTGGAGAAAACAATCCCTTGCGGGAAGTTTGTAGGCATAATGCTATAAACAGAGCTTTTGGTAAAATCAGAGTACAAACAAATAGTACAAATCAGCAAAACAAAATAGTACAAATCAGCAAAGCCTGTTTACGAAGCCCAAAATCAAAGTACATCAAAGACTTCAGAAGTGGCTATTTAGTGGATTGTGTGGAGAGAATGACAAATGTTTTATTGTAAGACTTGTAGATAGATGACTGGCTCAGAATTTCACAAGAACAACTGCCATAACTGTGGTGATATCACAGCCAACTTTCATGGTAAACAAGATAATATGTAGGTACCACAGAAAATTAGCAGCACAGGCTAATAACAATTAAACTGCAATTGTTAGCATTTTCATTTATAGCAAAAATAAACATAAGATTATAGTTACTATAATAAACAACAGTTTGAAACACCCTTAAAAACCATAGCATGCAATCAATGATATATTTTCAACCATATTTACTTTATCATAAAAAAGTATTAAAAAAAAGATTAGAATAACAAAAGATGGAAAGTATTTAAATTATTAAGTTAAATAAAATAAATATTAAATTATTAAGCATATAAGATGTTTATCTTTAAAACATGAAATACGTACTTGATTAAGCTTTATATCCATTAAAGCATTTCTAGCTTGCCCAATCTTTCGCAAATCCAGATCAACACTGGAAGTTGCCCAACCAGGAGTCATAATACCACCAGGTGTATTTGCTCCAGGATAAGGAGTCATAAGTCCTCCACCATAGCCCTTTCATTCAAAATATAAACTTCAGAATGAAAAAAAATTTGAAAACAAGAAACTTAAATAATCTACTACTCCCCCCCTCTAGTATATATTGAAATTTTACAAATAGGTATAACATAAAATACTACAAACATACATACTTTATATCTTCTACACAAAAATCATAGACTGAATAAAAATTAAGAAAAATTGATGAAATTATGTATATTTATATCAATAACTGAAATGCATGACATTCTGAAGTAAAAAATAAAAATCATTTAACTATTACACTTTAAAAGCAGTTAAACTTGCACATTTTTACATGCCAAAAATTCTAAAATTTTTTACTATTTAGTAAATTCCAAAGTAAAAAATAAACATAAATTCAAGTGCAAAACTGATTTAATTTTTTTTCAAACAATATACAGACTAAGACATTCACTTACTATGTTTTGCTTGGAATAACAAGAATTCAAGCAATAAGAGTTTTAAAGAGTATACATGATGATAATGATTTCAATATATATCTGAATATCTCCATCACTTCATTTCCAGCTTGCCCAGTTTTTTATGATGTTAGATTATGATTGGATGATGCATAAGAAAAATATCTCAGAAATTCAACTCAGTTGTAAATTTTATAAATACTTCTAATCTTATAACTTAAACACACACATTGTCTTCAAGTCTGATGCCCGCACAATTTACAAATAGTGGCATAACATCTTACTTTCATAAAAACTGCTGACATTTCCAACATGTCAAAAAAACAGGAACTTCAGCAGGTCTAACTGCAGCAATAAACTGTTCTTCACCAATTTAAGTTATAAATTTTTTTCACATTATTCATTTTGATAACAGTTAATTTAAAACTAGTATTTGTATATCCAGGTTGACAAGAACATGAAAGAGTCCCCCAAAACTGCACCCACGGGGTGGGGAAAGATGAAAATTCATGCCTAATTATAATATGGCAGTTTCTCATGTGAAGAATGTCATCTGTTTTGTGATAGTGTTCATTAGACTTGATGCTGTTTCCCGTTGGTTACTAAGGGAATCTTTTAACCTGTTCCTGTGTGTGGTTCAAAGTTACACATCATCATGAAAAATTTCAATAAAATATTATAAACACCATCAGTGTTGGAAATGTTAAGAATTTACAAATTTATTAGCTATAAAAATATTTAGATATGCTATGCATGTTCAAAGCATCACAGTTTTTTAGTTCAATTTAGTCTAAGTTGTCCTAGAAACCTGAAGCAAGAGAACTAAGCTCTCCTTAAGCATCTTACAAAATTCTCTTTGATAAAGTGATTTTTCTTTTTTTCAGGATGGCCCTAAAGTGGCACATTTTGTCATTGAACAGATCAGTCCAGTAACTGTTCATCTCAGTTTATTAGGTACCATTCTTGGCTGTGTCCAGGATCTTCACTTCTAATTAATTAAATATCTGCTTTAAAGAATGTGGAATCAATAAAATTTCCATTTCTCCAGAAAATTCTTGACAGTTGCAGTAGACATGCATCTTTTGTTTTTTCCTTCTCACCATGAGAAGAGATTTCCCACAAGATTGATCCAGGCAAAAGATTTGATAAAACTTTTTTATGGTTGGTATGAAGAATTAAAGACTTTTTGAATAATTACACTACCAAAGCAGATTACTTTCACTACAGAAAATAGACAAATTAACTAATTGGTCTATTCATTGTTTTCTATATACAAGTTCAAGAGCCTGTAAAACTGTGTGGTTTATTTATTATTTGAAACCGTGTCGTTTATGATTCAAGTAAAAAATAATTTAAAATTTTAGTAGCTTCAAAATCAGTAGTTGTGACAGTACATGAAATAACTTCTTGTAGCTCTTGTAAGAGTCACATTCTTTCAGCACATTTGAAGTAACTTGAAACATTTAAAAGATACTAATTCTGACTTCTGGTCTTCTGATTCCATAATTATTCTTCACTGGATTATGGGCAATGCTTGATAATAAAATGTTTTTGCTAAAAATAGATTTGAAAAAAATAAAAACTCTATCTAAACCAAACTGCTGGAATCACTGCTAAACAAATCGTGTAAGTTCAGTGACTAGAGGAGAGAATTTAGTTACTCTAAAGAATAAGGAATTTTATTTTAGTGAAATGAACTCTCTTGTATAACAAAAGATTTAACCAACTGGTCACAGTGAAATAATGACAATTCCCAGTTGATCGAGCATGACTATGAAACAAAAGAATCTGGTACTTTTTTTGTAAGAACTGCTTTAGAACTACATTCGATACACGGAAATTTAGTAAATTTAGAAAAGTATTTCAAATCAAAGTGTGTGCCTGCTTAAGTATAGCTTACAGTTCTTAAGAAATAAGTTTATGTATGTGCTCTCTCCTTTTCATTTCTGTTTATACACATGACATTTTTTGTATTAATGCACCATTAAAAACAAACTTAGCTCTACGCTTACTGTATAATGAAATTTGCACATAATTCGCAATGTGAGATTAAGTTCATTATGCTGAATAATTTTTCGTTCATGTATGTGATAATCATGTACGGTACCACTGTATCACAAAGGAGATTATCCTCAATAGAAAAAATCAATGGTTTACTGGTAGAATATTTTATACAAATTCGTATATGGAATATTGTACTACCTATTAGTATAAAAACAGACACAGAAAAAGAAAACTAAAAAAACACATCAGACATTGATTGCAAGATAATAAGGTGTTAAACTCCATATAAGAAAAATGCACACAATTTTGTACTAAATTAAACTTAATTTCTTGTTGACACATGAAGAAATACACACCTAAACTATTGTTTTAATTAATTAAAAACATTTTACAGCATAATACACAATAATAATGTCATTTTAAAGTATATTTTAAAAAGAAAGATGCATAATACAATGCTAAATTTTTCATTACACTGTTAGAACATTTTAATTCTTACAAATGCAATTTGTGTACGTATACATTTTTGAGCACATAAATATCCTTCGATCATAGACCAACAAAAAAAGTATGTAAAGATAAAGAATTTGTAACTATCTTTTAAAGGTCTAGCTGTTATCTATCAGATAGCAGATATCAAACAATAAAGAAATGGAAGGAACAAATAATTATTCTCATTAAATCATGTTTCTTTTGCATATAATAATCTTTAAGTTCAATATTTGGCCCACTAATGTTCAAGAGTCATCGTATAATTTTTGCAAAAAGAATTATCAATCTCTCTAAAACAGCTACTCACAACATTGATGAAACTATCACTACCAAGAAATTATTTTTCCTCAGCCTTAACTCTCCAGATAAACTGAAAATTATATGTCAAAGGCCATGTCTATGATATATGTTAATTACAGTTTAATTAATTAGTTTAATTTAGTTCATGAAATGTGACTACTGGTATTATCAATATATGGAAATAAAGTGCATTCTCAAGATAAAACAATAGTTTCTTTCATAGGTATAATGATTTTGGTTGATTTTCTCATACAAAGGTTGCAATGAATTGGCATAATACTCTCAGACTGCATTTTTAATTATATCTAGACAATTTACGAAAACTATTCCCTCTGCATCTCAAGAAAAAGAGGGTATAATTTTTCAGGTAGATTGATGCTGATATTATATTTTGGCACTAGTTTACTACTGCCTGACCATTACTAAATTTTATTTTATTTAAAAAAGTTAACATTAATCTTGAATTCTGCATTTCAAAATTCAGCTTAACTTGTTTGACTCTAAATATTATTTATCTCACCAGTCAAACAATTGTCATATTTCCTTTGCTTGATAATCCAAAATACATTCTTGGAGAAGAATGATTTAACAAAAAACAAATTATAAAAAAATTACCTGTTGCAAAGGATCAAGTGATGAAACACTATCACTTGGCAGTCCAGCTTTTGCTAAAATTGAATCAGGTACTGGTGTATATCTAAAAAAATAGTAAAAATATTATTAAAAAAAAGTCTGATTAATTCTATTATTTGAATATCAGTTATTAAATATAATATTTTACAGAACTATCTACACAAAGATGGCAAATATTGATGTTTTAGTGTAAAAAAGACTGCCCTCTGATTTGGTGCCAATTACCAGTACTTCTATCGGTTTTCTGATAACCCAGAATCAATTCTGTTTCCCCAATGTTATGGCAAGAATTTTTTTGTTACATGTCAATGTTATGTCTCATCTGATTGGAACTGCTTAGTTTAGTGATTGAGTACTTACGTGATTTGTAGTATGTGCTATCACGTACACATACTACAATCACATATTTTGAATTTTGACCATATTTCAAATAATTGGAATTTTAATTACAATTAACTGACTGTTGGTTTTTGTTAGCTGGCTGATTCTAATTAATTAGCATCACTTTCATAAAGAATTATGTCTCATAAGATAAATACTCATCCCCCGCCGATGGTTTATATATCGGCCAATATATCAGCCAATATATCGGCAAATAATAATATATAATAATAAAATAACATATCGACAAAGAAAAAAATTAAATGTTTACTGCTAAGTAATTAACGATAATTTATTCAGTGTTGTTAGATTACTCACAGCGAGCTGACACACACACTACTTAAATTACAAATGCGTGTCATTAGCTTGCGTTCAGCGACCTTCGGCTTTCGGGGGACACGTGCACTCAGAACTTGTACGCATCCCCCAATAGCCAAATGTGGCCGAACTCATGGTCTCAGTTTTCCAATCATAGTTTCATACGATATATTGGTGCATGCAATTTATTATTAATTATTACTTAATTCATATTGTTACGGATTTCATAGTTATTTATTTAGTTAGTCTTTTTTATTTAGAATTGTACTTTAGACTTGTAATTAGATTTGCTTCATGTTGCCTTAGCAATGCAGACGATTTTTGAAAAGACAGCAGCGTTGGAAGGTTAAAAATAGAACAGCGCGTGGTATTAAATACCTAATAAATAAATATCTTGTAATTGCTGTTGCCATCCACAAAAATCCAGATATTTATAGATGTTTCCAGTATATTCGAGAAATTAATTATAAAGCTTATAAAAGCCGAGAACAAACAACTCATCTCAGTAGTAGCTGTAGTTCTAGCGAACCATTTGTTTACTTAATGCTGTAATTGTAGCGATTTCGCTGTGAGATAGAATTAGTTTCTCTGTTTTGAATTGATTTTGGCTAAACGTTTGACATTTTGTGATATTGTTAGAATATTTTTGAAGAAATATTTCAGCATTTTGATTTATCTCTTGTGGAAAGAATAAATTTTTGTTAACTTTTTAACGTTAACCGTGTTTATTCCAGCCCTTTGTATTCAGTATGTCTATATCAAAACCAAGTGGTAGTAAAATTAAACGAAAAATCGCTGACGAACATAGAATATTCCAAGTAAAATGGGAATTAGAATATTTTTGCTGTGAAATAAAAGATAAAATAATCTGCTTGATATGTAATAATACTATTAATGTACCAAAGTTATATAATATTAAACGTCATTACGAACAACACAAATCGAAATATAACAATTACGAAGGATTAATGAGAGAAGAAAAGTTGAAAGAGCTCAAGTTAGGAGTGAAAAAGCAACAGTCCATGTTTAGTAAAGTATTGCAAGAAAGTGAAGCGGCGGTACATGCAAGCTACGTCTTGTCCGAGTTGATAGCTAAACATTCGAAGCCTTTTACTGACGGTGATTTCATCAAGGAATGCCTAATGAAAGCTGGAGAAATTGTTTGTCCTGGAAATGTGAAGGCTTTTCAATCAATTTCATTGTCTCGAAATACAGTTGCGGAAAGAGTTACTGATTTAGCCGCGAATTTAAGTGATCAGATCAAAGCAAAATCATCTAGTTTCGAAAGTTTCTCCATTGCCTGTGACGAGAGCACGGACATTAGTGGCAAAGCTCAATTAGCAGTGTTTCTTCGTTCTTGTGACAAGAATTTTAACATTTTTGAGGAATTACTGGAACTAATACCGATGCCTGGTACTACCACAGGAGAAGATATATTTACTTGTGTTTTTGGACTTCTGCAGAAATACAATCTACCTTTGGCAAAATTAAATTCTGTAGCTACAGATGGCGCTCCATCAATGACCGGGAAAAACAAGGGCTTCGTAGCATTACTAAGAAAAAAACTTAGTGAAATTCACGGTTCAAACATTCATCATATGCATTGTATTATACATCAAGAAGTTCTATGCACGAAAGTAATAAATATGGAGAATGTTTTGTCATATATAAAAAAAGTTATAAATTTTATAAGATCTCGAGGTTTAAATCAGCGTCAATTCACTGCTTTCTTAAGTGAGTTAGATAGTGAATATTCGGGTTTGTCATACTATACAGAGGTACGTTGGTTATCTTGCTCCAAGATTCTCAAACAATTCTGGGATTTGAAAGAAGAAATATGTCAGTTTTTAAAAACGAAAAATCAAGACGTAAGTTTGTTTTATGATCCAATATGGATACAAGATTTACCTTTCTTGGTTGATATAATCAAACATTTAACCGATTTAAATTTATCGTTACAAGGAAAAGATCATATCATTCTGAACATGTTTGACATAATTAAAGCATTCAAATGTCAACTAGTTCTTTGGGGAAAACAACTTTAAAATGAAGATTTGACGCACTTCCCGACGTGCAGCATGAACAAATCAAGTTTAGATGATACTTCTTCGTATCAAAAATACTCAGAAAAAATTGCAAATTTAACAACTGAATTTGAAACGAAGTTTAATGAGTTTAGTTCTCTCGAAGACAATTTTTTTTGTTTTCTTCGATTTTCTCAACACGTATT
Organism: Stegodyphus mimosarum; assembly: GCA_000611955.2. Lineage (NCBI taxonomy): Eukaryota > Metazoa > Arthropoda > Arachnida > Araneae > Eresidae > Stegodyphus > Stegodyphus mimosarum. Next base: position 43,893 of record KK119395.1, read on the forward strand.
GACTCAGTACCCAGCCATATGCAAATGAGGGTGATCCAGATTCAATGCAACTCAAATTTGAAAGCAAAATTCATTGAAGTGGGCGTGCCTGAATTTTACAAATATTTACCAGCCAAGTTTGAAAATACTCGAAAATTCGCATATGAAATTATTTCCATGTTTGGTAGCACTTACCGGTGCGAGCAGTTATTTTCAGTCATGAAAGGTAATAAGTCTCCTATTAGAAACCGTATTAATGATGCTCACCTTGGGTCAGCGTTGAAAGTTATCACTGCAAACAAAATTTCTCCCGAAATAGGAAAGATAATAGCAGAGAAGAGATGTCAAGTATCAGGACGTAAACATTAAATTTTTCTTGTTCTTTTCTATATATATATATATATATGTTTATTATTGTATTATTCGAAATAAATCTACGTTTCTATGAATACTGATTTTTTTTTGCGGCCCACCTAAAGTTAAACCTTGTTTGTTTGGCCCAAGTGTACCTATGAGTTTGACATCCCTGGTTTAGAGCAAAAGGGTAAGAAAGCTAAAATTGATGTATGAATGAAGGTTTAATTAGCTCTCGCTATGAACGTCAAGTTTGTACAAAAGATATGCATCTGAATTAGAAAGCTATAACTGATTGGTGAGTGAACGAAGGTTTAATTAGTTCTCGCAATGAATCTCAAGTTCGTATGAAATATATGCATCTAGATAAAAAACCTATAACTGATTGGTGTACGAATAAAAGTTTAATTAGTTCTTGCTATGAGTGTCAAGTTTGTTGTTATTACTAAAACATAACCTCATCATTAAAATAAAAACATTTCTTTCACTCATCCAAGATACAGAGCAATCCGGAAAACAAAAGACAAAACTTACTTACTTACCTGGGTAGTGTGACGATGAATCGAAATCAATGCTGATGCATGGGAAATAAAAACTCAAAGAAGATGATTCATCTTATTATATTATATCTACACTACTACATAATACAATTATACTAAAATATATATATATTATAACAATTTCCGGGACATATCACTGTCCCCTAAAGTTTTACAGAGGCTGTTCGCACATTTTTTAGACGATGTATATTGTATTCACAAAACTAAATTACATAAAATTCTTGTGCTTTAAATGTTCTATTTGACATCCCTGATTCTGAACTATCTTTCGACATCGCAATTTCCAGGATAATGATGCCTTTTGAAGTGTCAGAAGAGGTATTCTATCCCATTCCTCCCGAACAGCTTTCCAGAGTCCTGTTAGGGTTTTGGGACAATGTTTGGATAATGCAGATTTTAAAAGTCCGAAAGCACAAAAATCCATAGGTGACACATCGGAAGATTTAGTAGAGATATCACTGAAGGTTATGGCCTTGATACCAGTTTTTTGTTCCATTTCTGTTAGGAAATTTACAGTGGATTTTGATGTGTGACTGCTAGCTTTGTCCTGACGGAGTCTCACAGATTGATGGCACTGTGGGTAAAGCGATGGTATTTCATTCAGAAAACATGGCGATAAAATATGTTCCTGATAGTATTTGGAGTTAATCTTGACATTTTTTTGTACTCTCTTTATTTTTAACTTTCCATTATAAGAAAAACCAGCAACAATCATGAATCCCTTAGAAAAACTTTCTTTCGATTCTTTGAACCATGTACTTAATTTTTTTTCTCCCCTTTTATGATAATAAATGGCTATTTTTTTGTTACAATCAATTAAATACACCCATGCTTCATCTATTGTGACAATTGTTTTCCATTTTTCTTTGGATAAGTGTTTCTCATATAGAATTCTGCAGCGTGTCCTGCGTTGAGCGATATGATTTGGAAGAAGACCATGCACATTGCGTTTTTTCGCTTTCTTAAGATTTAAATCAACGTTTATCATTTTGTTTACAGTGGACACCGAGCATTTTAATGATTTTGCAACTGTCCTTTGACTAGGAAGATTTCCTTTTAACATTAAACATACCTTTACAATAGTCGAAGATGTCCGTTTTTTCCTCGGATACTTGTTTGGAATTTTTGTCCCACTTGAGGCTCCAATTTGACGTTTTTTTCCTTTCTTGTTGATGATATTACCTATCGACGCTTTAGATATCACAAAACCATGACTCTCACATCGTTTTTGGATAACAGAGTATGCATATTTCTCTTCGGATAGAGCGTAAATGTAGCCTTTGATCCACTGCTTTGTTAAATTCGCCATTTTGAATAAAAACAAAACTTTCAAGCCACAGACGATAATTTTGACTTTTAAAAACATAGTACAATTGCAATTACTTCTTTTGCAGCAAACGATTTTTTATTACCGCTTACCAAAATCGTTTAAAAAATGTGCGAACAGCCTCTGTGTAGCATCTTAATCCATTCATGTCACAAGGACCTGTCCAGGGAAACCTCCTTTTTTTCCCTAGTTTGATGACAGTCTATGCCACCTGTACCTTGCACATCAAATGATGAGGAGATTTATTTTTAACCTTTGTAAGATACTAATCAGTTTCACAATACTCCCACCTTTTTAAGCAAAATCAAAAATCAAATAATGGTTTCCTTAGTACAGTAACGCACTTCTAGATTCTTCAGTTTATGCACAGGGCGAATCAGTACGCCATTTCTAGTTTTCACTTTTACTACTCTTACACGTCCATCTCTGCTTGTACAAAGTTCTTGGACAGGAGTGATTGGCCAGTTCACTCTTTTAAAGTTCTTGCAACCTATTAGCACAATGTCTCCACCTTTTCATTCACAGTCCTTTTGTTCATGCTTTTGTACTAACTGTCCAAGATACTCCTTGCGGAAACGGCTTCGAAATTGTTCTCGAAGCTCCTGCCAGAAACGCTGACAAGCCAAGAGCTTATTTTGATCTCAGGTATCCAAATCTGCTGTACCCGAAACCTTAATGTCCTGTAAGAACATGGAAGGCGTTAATGGTAGAAGATCCTCAGAGTCATTTGACACATAACTACGTGGTCAACAGTTTATTATGGCTTCCACATAACAGATGATGCTGAGTAACTCTTCGTAATTGACTGCAGCTTGTCCTAAGACTCTCACAATCAAATTCTTGGTTGTGCGGATTAGACGCTCCCACCAAGCAGCAGTGGGCAGAATGAATTTTCAAGTGATGGGATGCAAAGTTTCCTGAGCAATTACCTTTACCCAGTTGACTTTTTTCAGCAATGCAGATGTACCAACAAAATTTGTGCCATTGTCTGAGTAAACTATAGATGGCCAACCTCTTCTGGTTATGAACCGACGAAACACTCAAATGAAGCATCTGGTACTTACGGATGTCAATAGCTCCAAATGTACACATCAATACACAGCACATGTAAACCGTACTACCCAGGCTTTGTTTTTATTTTTGAGAATCAGAGGGCCACATAAATCTATGCCAGTAGCTTCAAATGTGAAAGCCTCTCAAATTCTGTCTAATGGTAATTGAATGGGAGCAGCAGCTGGAAGTTTAGCTGAAAATCGTTTACAATGGATGCACTGTTTCACCAACGATCTAATTCAGCGTCTTGCACAATTGATCCAGAATTCTTCTCTAATTATAACAGTTAATGCTTGTACACCAGCATGAGAATGCTATAAATGGTAATCTCTAATTAAACAATCAAAAATATAATGCTTAGAAGGTAATAAAATCGGGTACCGGAATGCATAAGAATCATCTCGTTCGGTGATTTTCGTTTTTACTCTTCTTAAGCCACTCTGATCTTGTACAGTCAAAAGACCATTGATGGAGCCACGAGTCTCTGGAAAACTCTACCCCTGAACAAGTGAAAGAAGTATGATTTTAGATTCCTGCATCTTGGAAGCTGACAGGAAAGGCTCTTTATTTACAATTTTCTTTTGACAATTTTTGATAAATCTCTTTATCCAACCTAAAACTCTTTAACATTTTCGAAAATTTAGAGAACTTCTCACACCACTTAACTTTACCCACTTTTGTAGTTATACTAAGATTTATATTCAAATTTATGCCTTTCCTGCGCTCTGAAAAAACTAAAGTTTCATTTGGTTTAAACTCCAATTTTGGCCAGCTATCTCTAGGACCTTTGAGCCAAACAGACCCTCTCCACCAATTTAATTCAGAAAACTGAAGAGGGGAACAACTACGAGAAGGTAAATCAGCTTGGTTAGAATGACCCAGTACATATGACCACTGATTTGCTTTAGAGAAAGTGCAAATTTCCTTCACGCCATTGCCCACAAAAGACCCTCATGCATCATTTCTTTGAATCCAAGATATGGCCATGGTGGAATCAGTCCAAAAATATTTCGGGATGCCATCTAATGTAAGAGCCTCTGTCACATATTTGGAAAGACGCGTGCCCAAAAGACATGCCATAAGTCCTAGACGGGGAATAGTAAGTTCTTTTAAGGGTGCGACTCTTGACTTAGCACTACAAAACTGACTAATGTTTCTTCTTTAGCTTCACATCTAAAAAGTATTACTGTGCATAAACATGCTGGCTAGCATCACAAAATACATAGAGTGACCAGGAACTTTTATCTCCAAAACCTATATGTTGCAGTATTCTCAACTTACTAAAAATTTGTAATTTATTATACCATCTCGAAAATTTACTTTTGATACTATCTGCTAACGGAGTATCCCAGTCTGCTTTTATTGCCCAAATTTCCTGTAGCGGTAACTTTGCAAGCAATAAAACAGGTATCAAGAAACCCAAAGGATCAAACATTGTCTGCGTTAATGACAAAACCTTTCTTTTACACAAATTGTCCGAAACCAATACAGTCTTAATTTTCATATCTTCTTTTCTGTCCCACATAATCCCTAAAACTAGTACTGAATTCTCCATTGTGGACTCAATGCACAAAGCACACTGGGTTAGTTCCACATCTTTTTCTACTGGGTCATAGGCCCACATATGTAAGTCCATTTTTGCTTCAGCTAATATTTCAGTAGAATATTTCACAAAATTCACAAGCTCCTTCTCGTTATCAACGGAAGTCACACAATTAGCAATATCAAAGGATCTATTTAATTTCTGAGCAATAGAACTTTGTTCCTTTGGTACTTGTGCCAAATGAACCAAAATTAACCGTCCCTAATAGAAAAGGGCTGGATTTTATTCCAAAAACTACCCTTGTATGGCAGAAAACCTTTAGCACATTATCTTTCTCCCACCATAAAAATCTTAAAAAGTCCCTATTTTCTTTCTGTAATTCAATCTGTAAAAATGCACGCCAGATATCAGAGGTCACGCCAATGCATTTTTCTCTAAATCTTAACAAAATTGAAGGAATTTCTTCTATTAAATTTTGGTCCTTTTTACTGAGCAATCATTAAGAGAGGGCGATCTATTAACTTTACATGATGCGTCAAAAACAGGTCTTATCTTAGTTGAGTCAGTTTCTGGTTTAAATACTGGGTGATGCAATAAATAGTGCCCCTTAGAATTCAGTTCATCGTTTGGTACTATTTCAGTTACAGGCTCCTCCATCCATTCATTAAAAATTCTATCATATTCTTCATATTTATGTAAAGACTTGAGTTTTCGGGTAACACTAAACAATCTTTTTTCTGATACATGACAGTCCTTCCCGGCATCAGCGCCGGGAGGTGAGCCTTCGTGGGCATCGAGATGCCTTTCTGCGCGGGACACAGATTCAAAATATCCCGTGTTTCAATTTTTATTACGAGTCTGGACGCCCAGCAACGGCACGGGGGCCGAGCTGGTCAGAGACGTGCTGTGAAAGTTTGCAAGCCTCGCCCTGAGAGGACAAGGGGGGTCATCGCGGGACGAGTGGACTAACTCGCCGGTCCGCAGGAGGGTAACACACTCCTCTATCATGAAAGAACTCCACGACGAGTTTGCGTGAAACCAGTCAAAGACGTTTCTCGACCAGCAGCGGTAGCCATTTCTCAACCACTGGCCAGTATCTCGCCCTTGCCCGCAGACCAATGCTGCGAAGGATTGAGGGCAATTCTGTGTTATATACTAATCAAGATCCAACACAATAATGACCATCTTGTTTTCCGGAAAGAAAGAGAGTTCGTTAAAAATTGTTCGTGGGCAATTTCTTCCTCAGCAGTGTTAGTTGAATTTTCATGAGCATCTAATATTCCTATTGTTTCTAGGCTCCAAAGATTGGAGATTTTAAAGTCGTAACCCATTAAACTTACACAAAAAATGGAACCATCTTTATCTTTGTGATTAACAAATTCCTCTGATGCACCACAAACTGTCCAACCAAGTTTCGTACAAACTACTGTTAGTCCTCCTTTTAGTTGTTTTACTGATCCCGTGAGAATTCCTCCATAAATATCACTACCGATGAACATTTCTATTTTTGGACAATCTTTTAGACAATCTTTAATTCTTTTAATATCGGACCCTTGGGTACCTGAGGTATATCCCCACATATTATGTCTTGATCTAAAAATTCAAATTCTAGATCTGAATACTTACGCAGACTGGCTGAACAAAATTTTACCCGATATTTGTTATGCAACTTTGGTTCTGTTCTGGTACCTCCAAATAAAGTAAGTGCAATATTTTCTTTGGAGATGATTGGTAACACCAGTGGCTAATGATTTCAAAATGTACGATTTCTGGGAACCACAATCTAAGAGTAATTTAATATCTTTATGCTTTTTGACACCAGCTACTCTTATGCATAAAGTCACTAAAGCTATGCCAGCGGTACAAGTTTGCCTGGCTGTAGCCGTGTGCATGTTGTCTATTTCTGATTTTTCTGTTGGAGGTTCAGTTTCATTATTAATTTCTGGACACAAAATAACTGAGTGTAATTTACTATAAGCAAAACATCTAACAAACTGTTTACAGAACTTTGCCCTATGATTTGGTTCCAAGCATTTTAAACAACATTTTTTCTCTTTAACTTTAAAAATCCTTTCATTAAGGCATGCATTGTAACAATTTTTACTATCATGAATTTTACCACAAAAAAAACAAGCATGTTCTTTAGTTGTAAGAAAACCTATGGCAGTGGAAACATTAGCCTGTTTCTTAAATTTAAACTAACTTTTTGTTTCCCCCCCTTTCTTTATCATGATATATTTCTTTACGACTAACATCATCGAGTCCATTACGTGCCAATTTTAATCTCTCCTCACCCTCCACTTCAGCCTTTAAAAATTTCATTAAGTTAGTAAGGGCAGAAAGATCAGTTCCTTCAGGCTGGTTAAAGAGTGCACTCCTTTGCCACGCCTTCAAAACCTCCTCCGTGAGACACAATTCCACCATCGGAAATAACCATGATGTGTTTTTGCTCTATTTAAGACCTAAAGCTTCTAAGGCTCTCAACTGAGCTTTAATTTTATCATACAGTTTATCAAGAGGTAATTTATCCTTGGGATCTGCCTTCATATTAGAAACAATTAATTTAATTAGTTCCCTAACATACACTTCTACTAATAATTCAGGTTTCCCAAAATGTTCCTTCAAAGCTAAAACAGCTTTATCATAATTTTCCGAAGTCACTGGATAGCTTTCAATAAATTCTTTAGCTCGTGATCCGGGCTTCATACACTGAATCAAATAGGAAAATTTCTCACTTTCATATAAATCAGGGTCAGTGTGAATTTTCTCAAACTGAGACCAAAACGGTGGCCAATTTAACAATTCTCTCTCAAACTTATTAAGTTTGATTTTCAGAAGTCTATAACTGTTTAATCTTATTTTTTAATTTTCATTAATTTGCTGAGTTAGTGTTATGAAATCATCAGAATACACCTCGCGACTTTCGATTTCTTTAGTAACATCATCCTCTAAAGTGTTCTCGTCTTTAGTTAACAAATCAAAAATTTTATCATCTAGATTTTTTATATCTGAATATACAATTCGTAGTTTAGTAAGTTTATCTCATGCTAAATCTACAGAAAAATCTTCTTTTACTAACTCCATTTTTAAAATATTAGCAGTTTTTGCAAAAGAAGTGCATAAACTTGACCGTTTAAGTTTCAGAGCCTTTAACGTTTCCATAGTTAACTTTCATAATAAAACAAAATGCTTTACAAAATAGTTTCGATTTCAAACTTAATTATACTTTAATACATCAAAAATTACCTAAAACCCTTAAAATAACTTTTTTTAAGTTTATTTCTTAAAATCCTATCGCAGGATGCCACTTTATGTTATTACTAAAACATAGCCTCATCATTAAAATAAAAACATTTCTTTCACTCATCCAAGATACAGAGCAATCCAGAAAACAAAAGACAAAACTTACTTACCTGGGTAGTGTGATGATAAATCGAAACCAATGCTGATGCATGGGAAATAAAAACTCGAAGAAGTTGATTCATTTAATTATATTATATCTACACTACAACATAATACAATTATACTAAAATATATACATTATAACAATTTCCAGGACATTTAACTGTCCCCTAAAGTTTTTAAAACATCTCAATCTGTTCACGTCACGAGGGCCTGTCCCGGAAAACCCCCTTTTTTCCCCTAGTTTAATGATAGCCACACATCAAATGAAGAGGAGATTTATTTTTAACGTTTGTAAGATACTAATCAGTTTCATAACATTTGTACAACATGCATCTGGTCAAGTTTAAGGATAAATCAGATAGCTATGACTGAGTTTGTAGCAAGTAAAGTGCTTGAAAGTGGCACTCATACACACACCAATTGAGGGCATGTGGAGCCACATGAAGCACAAGTTTTGCAGCAGGCTCTTTGGCAGTCATCAGACGATATTCTGTATTCCTATTTGTGCAGTTTATGTGGTGTCGCCACCACCAGGATCAGGAAAAAAAGGATCAACTCCCGGACTACATGATTTGTTGTCCAACGCTGACAATTAGATGCGGTCAAGGACAAATGAGGAAAGTACACCTTCTTTTTTTTTTTTTTTATTTTTTTTTTTTGTTACATAAGTTTTTGGCACTGTTTTGGGTGATATCTATCTTGGCTGTCATGTTGCCATTTTTCCTGTCATAAAAATCGCCAAAAATATCAAGGGACACTCTATTGAAAACTTTTAACCAATACTGAAAAATCAGTCTAATTATTTATTAGTAAACAGATTTTATTAATGATTCTAAAAGCAAAGCTTTATAAATTACAAAATACAAATTAACCATGATGCACTTTCAAAACTATAAAGCTATAAGAAAGAGGTAATTATCATTTTTTGGCTGATTTTTATTTGCTGCTTTCAAACCTATATTGTTAAACTTGAGAAAATGAACACAAATTTAAAAAATCTGAAGTGGACAACATATGAGTCCCTTGAATGACCTATTAAATTATACACATTTTTTGCTGAACTTCATTTAAACTTGTTTCCCCAAATTTCATTACAGATAGAGTTCTCATTCAATCAATTCAGTTTTCCCTTTGCAACAATGCAAAAATACATAAAAACTCAAAACATCTTCATTAAAAATTGTAAAATACAGAAAAACCAAAAACACCAAACACAATTAAAACAGTTAAAAAATTGCAATTAGATTTTCTATGGGAAAACAAGCAATCTGGACAACGGGCAGGAAGCCAAATTTTTCGGTGCACAAAATCGAAAGTTAACTTTTGGTCCCACTGAGCAAAAAGACACAGAAGTTGATGCAGAAACTGACTTAATTCACTATGCTACTAACTTTCAAATAACTTTCAATTTTTGCATAGTAAAATTATTATCAGCTGCACTTTTAATTAAAAAAAATTATGAGAAAATATTATTCTTAACCATTTAATTATTTAGGTCTGATTTAAAGAACTGCAAAAGAGAAACTGAACTAAGTTAAAAAAATCTTGGGAAATACACTCTGAAAATTAAAAGTATGCAATTTAAAGGAAGCAAATATTGCCTTTTGTAACACTTGAATATACTCTTGGAAGCAGCAGATTTTCAGATTTCTGTTCCTTATGCGATTTTCCATCCCACAACATGTTATTACTCAACATAGTAGAGAATTTTCCATTCCACCGCATGTTATTACTCAATACAGTACAGAATTATGCAAATAATTACTTTTTATTTTACCTTCAATTTACATCCTATTGTCTTATTATAAGCAGAGTATTTACATTATTTACAATCATAATCATATTAAAATCAACTTCTTTATTTGTCCAACATTTTGCTAAAATCAAATTTTTTAATTGTCCATAATGAAACAACTTAAATGCACAATACATTCATCCTCTTCTGTATGTAAAGTACATATTTTAATCTAAAAATAATTTAATAATAAAATTTAAAAATTCATGTATGAAAATATTTAGAAACTAAATATTACTTTAATTTATGTAAAATATAAAACACGATGAAGCTTTTCACCTAAACACTAGCTGCAGGATGAACACCTTGCTCTACCCCCTAGAAATAATAATAATTACTTGAAATGTAGAATTCATTTCTTACTTTTCAGGTCGAGGGTTTCTTTGACGTTTATTTCTGGCATCACCAACTTCTGGAATATTCTTCCACTCATCTTCAGAAACATCAGCTAGATCTCTCTATAAAATAGTTTACATAATTATTAGATAAATATTACCTTAATTACAATAACACCAATTTGTTATGAATTAATTTTTAACTGGCACAAACTTTCTCTGCTACAACCACAACAAATCTAGAATTAAACCTTTATCAGAGACACAGAAGGCTCAGCATATGACCAAAGATCTGGCATAATGATTAATAAAGTAAACATAAAAAATAAAAATTTCTGAAAAAAATTAATACATACTCCCCAAATTAAAATAGGTGTATACACACTAATAATAAATTAAACAAATGAAAAAATCAACAAATCATTTAATGGAAATAGTAACTATTAAACAATGTTTATTTTAAATTTACGACTGAAAACAGAAAAATAAAATAGAACAAACAAAAACATCCCATATATTTATGGAACAAAAAGGTTGCCTAACCTAGTGAACAGGATAAATCTTTACTGTTTATCAATGCCTGCATTACATACAGATTTTTATATTGTTACATATTTTTTTATATGTTACTGGCAAAGTATGAAATGCCAGCATTCTATAGAATGCCTAGGCATTGTATATAATGATGGAAGTTTTTAAGCGAAGTATGAAATATGAAAATTATTACACACTTTTCCTAGGCATTGCATATAATACCTCAGCAGACAAATGTTCTTTAGGCAAAGTATGAAAAAAATGATTATGATAAGGCTATTTTTTAAAGACATTCATTCCTCAAAAATACAAATGTTATTTTGAAAAATTAATGAAAGAGAGCCACTAAAAACTGTTATTTAAAATATGTTAACAAAATAGTGGGATGATCTCGATACAAAATAATAAATTTGTATTTTCTATCTGGTTGAGATTTGGAATCGGTAAGATCTACCTGAGAACCGAAATTAAATTCAGAAACAGTTGTAAGTTTTGCAACAATGCCCTTTTTAATACTTTTTTGTTTTTTCTGGAACAGCTCACAAAGGTGGTTGTACAGTTCAATGTCATTGCATGTAATATTTTTGTATTTGATTGAAAGTTCTTTCAACATTCTGTCATGTCGTCCATGTTCAGTACTCAAATGAGTTTTCATGAAGTATGGGAAATAACTCAGCATCTTTGATGTAATACTGTCTAGTAGTATACTTTCTTTAACAAGATAAATGAATGTACTTTTGTTTTCCACAAACATCATATCCTAGCGATTCAGCAGCCAGTAGTCCCGTGGTTCCTTCTTAGTAGTCATTTTGGCTTCTTTACATCATTTATTAACTTCTGATAAGTAGCTTTGGTTCTTTGAAATGAATCAGAAATGCATTTCGTACTTCACTGATTTGTCATTTGGCATTCTCTAGAATGCCTAGGAAATATGAATCATTTCATATATTGCCAGCTAGTTTCAGGCATTATATACAATGCCTAGGCATTCTGTAGAATGCCGGATTTCAAACTTTGCTGGTAACATATACAGTACAAAGTCCAAGATACGGATGTCCAATATTCATAATTATCTAAAATCCAGACCATAAAAGGCACGAACCAAAAAAAACTATGCTTTACGCACACGCATTTGATTTTTGCTCGGCAAGAAAACACGTGGAGAACACTGATTCTTAATTTCCTTTTGGCAATAAATAAAATATACCTCGTTATTGAAGAAACAGTCATTGTAGTATAAATTTGTGCGATTAATAATTTGGCTCTGTAGCTGCATATCTGCTTCGCATACTTCTCAAACTAAAACATTCTACATAGAAGCATCATTGATTTTACAATTACTAATATTTTATATCCCTGATGCCAACCTGGCAAATCATTGTTTACTATATTTTGCTTTCATCACCCTATGTTTATCAACACATGACAACTTGAGTAATGATTCATGCAGTGAAGAATATACATTTTTTTATACTAGTAATTGCATAACAAAGAGTTTGGAAACCTTTTATGTTGACATAACGCTTTGCGATGGCTACAGATTTAAGTTAAATGCGCTAAATGTTGAGGAAACATTTAACAAAATTTTCTTTCCACTTGCTGAAAACAGATTTTCTAATGATACTCACAGAACAAAAGATTACATTTAGTGCTATTTGAATTAAGAATGACTGATTTTTTTATTCAGATAAACCCAGAACTGGCGCCAGAGTTCAATAGCATCGGGGAGCAGAATTTACGGAAGAGAAAATTTTTTGAATTTAGAGAAGCACCAAGTAGCAAAATTAAGTGATGATAAAATATTTAGAATTTAAGAAAAGCACTGGAACCCAAAATTAAGGAGCAGCAAAAATTTAGAACTTAGGGGTACTTGGTAGCAGAATTTAGGACCCGCAGAGACTCACTGCATCAGGCGGCAAAATATCTAGTGCTAGTCTTCAGTAAGTATGTGTATGAATTTATTTATTCAGGACTCAGATAGGTCTTAAGCATGAAGCATGTGTAAAATTAGATGTAAGTATAATAAATAACTAAATTAATACAATTCATGCTCAATTTTCTCAGTGTGCCATAGAAGCAAGACTAAATTTAATGGAATATTTTGTCTTTCATCACAATTTCATGCTACATAGCCAATAATGAATAGCGGACGTTGTTAAGCTAGGCTAAAGTTATGCTTTACTGATTCCAAAGAATTTCAGTTAATATAGCAGATTGTGCAGTTCCTTAACTTTCTGATTTGATTCAGCTTATTATTCTTTGCAGGCTGTTATAATTACAGCAATTTTATGAAAACTAAAGTTTGAACTTTCGATTATGTTGAAAAGAGTATCTAATTCTGGAGCTGCAACAGGATCTACAAAGCGAAAACATGTTTTGATAGTCATTAAAAAAATGGATATAGGTATACCTGTCTCAAAATATGAGAGGAATAAGGCATTGGAAAGTCAACTGCATATGGCATAACAGAAAAAGGAACTGTATGATTTGTTTATGATTTATTTACACCCCACTTGCAATAAATAACAGAAAAATTATTTGCTATGCTAAAAGAGTCAATCATGACAAAGTAATGATTGAATGCTCAGTCAGAGAAGCAGTGAGGGCATGCCATTGATGGGTCCAATGCTAAATGGCTCAAGACAAAATATTTCATGAAGAAATTAACTTAAAAACTGAGGACACATATTCGACAGATTGGTTAACCAAATTTTAAAATCGCCATGGCAATAAAATAAAACAAAATTAATTTAAAATCCAATTAAAAATTTCTGGTGAAAAAGCTTAGGCTGATACTGAAGCTGCTGAACTATTCGCACATGAATTCATTGAACTCATTAATAGTGAAGCGTTACCTCCAACACAAATTTACAACACTGATGAAACTTATCTTTTCTGGCAATATGTTCCAAAAAATACCTCGGCATCCTCTACAGAAAAGGCTCCAACTGGTGTCAAGACTATACAAGAATTTTTGAAATATTTTAGCATAAAATTTGCTGTCTGGGACATCACAAGATTGTGGCAGGATGTGCCTCCAAATACTTTAAAAAGTGCTTGACTTGGCTACCATATTTCATAATGAGGATGATGAAGATGATTGCCATGAATTTAAAAGCTTTCAGATATCACAAACACAGGTGAAATTTTTCAATTAAGGGATTTTGTAAAGAAATGTGCAAAAGCAGTAATAAATGAAGATGACAGAACAGAAGTTTTTTATTGCGATGACAATGTTCCAATCATCAATCAATTAACAGACGGCAAAATCTGTAGTATAGTTCTAGATCCAGAAAATATTGCTACCGATAGTGAAGAAAGTGCTAGAGAGAGGTTATTGAAAAGGCAAAAATTTCGGTTGACAATTTAATCGGAATTCTTGACACAGCAACTACAGAACTTAAACAGTGGAACTTTGTAACTGAACAATAAAATTATGTCTGTCTATAGAATTAAAGAGAAAGTATTAACACAAAAAATGAAGTAACTGAAACAATTTACATTCAAAGAAATGTTTAATAAAGTAAACAAATGAATATATAGTAATATAAGCATTTTTTTTTTAAGTCCAAAGGGGCTTTGTCCCTGAAGGACTATTGTTTTTGTTTTGCGATTTTGCGTCAGAAACACTAAATTTCGGTTCACTTTTCAAACTGTCGCCACCAAATATTGCAGCCCTGTATTATATTGAAAGAAATTAAATAATGAAGAATGTGCATAAATGTATGTATGTTTCTCACATTGTGATAAAACAATGTACCTAGAGTCATCGAATTTTGAATGGCGTAATCCTGCTGTGAATATGGGCATCTGGAAGCCGAAATTTGGAATTTGTTTTATTATCGATTTCATATTTTGTAAAACTTGAACAAATTTTTGATTAACAAACTCAAGGATTTCGAAGCAAGCAATGGCATAGGTACAGAAAAAACATTTTTATCTCAAGCACATGAGACTGCGTATAGGAAATTCCGAAGATATGCTCAGTTTAATATTTTGCGATATTGTTCTTTAATTTTACGGTTTAAGTACAAAGAACATGATATTTAATAAATAAAGATAACACACAAAATGTTAAAAAAACCCTTTGGATATAATTTAAAATCTGAAACCTTTTTTTTTTTTTTTTAATTTTGATATCTTTTATGTTATAAATTAATCAGGCATTTGAGAAGAAGAAAATGTTATTTTTAACTTAACTTCTGGTAACCCTAGAAATGCCAAGGTGCACGCGCAACAACCATACCAACTACATCAACCATTGCAAATACGTCAATCACACCCAATTAATACATCCCATGATACAGTTAATCCTTACTTCTTTTTAAGCTTTCGTATGTGCTTGTATGCAAACATTAATGTATCTGTCGCTTTATATTATTTAGTTATAGCTGAATAAATATGATTTGTGCTTAAGTATGCATCCTATCATTAATGGATACATCCCTCACACCAATGAAGTTTCGGAGATTTAACTGCTGCTGCTGGGTGCACAAAAGGTAAGCTAAATTTTGCTATCTTTATTCTTCATAGATTATGAGACTGAATGTTGTAAATCCCGAAACTAAAATTTAACCTGTGCATATAATATATAAACTTTTTGAAACTGCTAAATAAGAATTAATAATGGCACAGTCAAGTCTTAAAGATTGTATGCAAATAACGAAACTGAATTCCGAAAATTATGCTACTTGGAAATTCAAGATTCAAATGCTTTTAATGCGTGATGGGTTAGATGATCTTCTTTATTCTCCCCCACCTTCTAAACCCGATGATGAATTTTTAAAGAGGGATAAACAAGCACGAGCTATAATAAATCTATGCATTGACGACTCTCAGATTATTCATGTTAGCGATGAAACGACTACTGCCGGTACATGGCAGAAATTAAAGTCAATTCATGAGCGCTCCAATTTGAGCAGCAAATTATATCTTCTGAGAAAATTATATTCTATAAAAATGGCTGAACATGGTGATATGATCGCACACATCACTCATATGATGGACTTAGTCGAAAGACTCAAAGCTATTGGTGAGAACATTCCGGATCAGCATGTAGCCGCACTTATGTTAGTTTCAATTCCGGAATCATACAATAATCTTATAACTGCCATTGAAGCTAGAGAGGAAACTCTTATAACTACAGATCTTGTAAAAACGAAACTCACTGACGAATATAACAGAAGACTAGAACAACAAGCAGATCGAAGCTCTAATTCTTCAACGGCGTTTAAATCTGCAATAAATGCTAGAAATTATGATAATAGTGGACAAAAGAAATTCTGTACCTTTTGTAAACCCAGTGGTCATACTCGTGAGCGTTGTTTTAAATTGCAGAACAAAAGTAATAATTCTTGTCCTGACAACTCGAAATCAGAAACTCGCGTGGCCAAACATGTCGGAAAATCAACCCGACATTGTATGAGCGCAGACACTTTCGAAGAGAGACGCAGTGAATCCGACACTCACAGGCATGTTTCAAAGCCAGTCCAAAGTACTGTTTATGAAAAGGGTTTAATAATTACTCCGCGGTATTGCTCAGAACAAAATATAAATAAGAAAATTTTATACATGGATTCCGGCGCTAGCAGTCATCTAGTAGGAGATGAAAGTTTATTTACTGAACTGATATATGAGGATTCTCGAGCGAAAATCATTTTAGCAGATGGAAAAATTTTATATTCGCAGGGCAGAGGATTTGTTGACCTTAATTTAGAAGAAGAATGTGGATTGCAGAAAATTCGATTGACTAATGTTTATTACGTTCCTGATTTAAAGAGCAACTTGATTTCTGTTAAACAAATTGCTAGTAATGGATATTCTGTTACTTTCGAAAAGGAAAATTGTTACGTAAAAAAGGATAGCCAATTAATTATGCGCGCATATTCTGACGATAACAGTTTATATAAAATTGTTTTAATCACAAAACCAGAAAGCGCTAATTTTGCAGTTGAATGTAAAAATAAAAACTGTATACAAATATGGCATTCAAGGTTAGGTCATCGAAGTTATGACGCAATCAAACAATTAATAAGAGAAAATCTTGCAGAAGGGATAAAATTAGATAATTGCACTCATAATGATAGCTGTTCAGAATGCATAAAGAATAAAATGCAACAAATTCCTTATCCAAAAGCTGCTAGTGTTCGAGCAAGAAAACCACTGGAACTTATACATAGTGACATTTGCGGGCCTATGCCTACTCCAAGTATTGGTGGAAAGCTTTATTTCGTAACCTTTATTGATGACTTTACTAGATACACGGTCATCTATTTGCTTGCTAAAAAGAATGAAGTTCTTGGTAAATTAAAGGACTTTGTCGGTATAACAAGAAATAAATTTGGAAGAACTATCCAGACACTTCGAACCGATAACGGCGGTGAATATACCAGTGAGAAAATGGAGGAATTTCTATCGAGTAACGGCATCAAACATCAACTAACTGTTCCTTTTTCGCCTCCTCAGAACGGTGTGAGTGAAAGGAAAAACAGAAGCCTTGTTGAGATGACCAGGTGCCTACTGTCCCAAAGACGACTTCCAAACAAATTCTGGGGTGAAGCTGTAAATACAGCAAATTACATCCAGAACCGTCTTCCAACCAGAGCTTGTGATAAGACTCCTTATGAATTATGGAGCGGAAGAAAACCTAATTTAGCTCATATGAAACAATTTGGTTGCACAGCCTATGCATATGTACATAAGGAAAATCGTAAAAAATTAGACCAGAAAGCGATTGAAGGAATTTTTGTCGGTTACGATCAACGATCAAAGGGTTACAGAATCTACACAGGTGAAAATCGAATAATAATCAGTAGAAGCGTCAAATTTGTCGAAGAATTATCAGAGAATGAAAATATTGAAATTTCTCTCCATCCAAAGGCTGAAGATGTTGAAAACGATGAAGAAACTGCAGAAAAACACAAAGTTGTATCCGAAGTTGAGCCAAGACGATCAGAAAGGAAAACGAAAGGGAAACCACCAGAACGTCTAGGATACTTAACAAACACAATAAAAACCATACCAGAGAATTTTAAAGACTTGGATAAATTGAATTCTGAAGAAAAGGAAAAGTGGTTACTCGCAGTTGACGAAGAAATCAATTCCTTATCCCGAAATAAAACTTGGGAACTGGTTGAGCTTCCTGTAGGAAAGAAACCTATTGGCTGTAGATGGATTTTCAATCTGAAAGAAAACGAAGATGGAACAGTCATTCGTTACAAGGCGCGACTAGTTGCAAAAGGTTATAGTCAAAAATTCGGAACTGACTACGATCATACCTTTGCACCAGTAGTTCGACATACAACTATCAGAACTTTTCTTGCTGTCGCAGCATATGATAAAATGCACGTGAGACATGTAGACGTCACTACAGCATTTCTACACGGAAATTTAAAAGAAGAAATATTCATGGAACAACCAGAAGGTACAATTCAACCGGGACAAGAAGGAAAAGTTTGCAAATTGAAAAAAGCTCTTTATGGATTAAAACAAGCTGCTAGATCATGGAATAAAAGAGTCGAAGAAGTATTAAAGAACACTAACTTTTCGCAGAGTACAGCAGACCCATGCTTATTTCTAAAGAAAGATGGAAATGATACGATAATGATTATTGTCTACGTCGACGATATTCTTATAGCATGCAAAAGCGAAGAAAAAATTAAAAGGCTAATCAAATATCTCAACGAATTCTTCGAAGCAAAAGACTTAGGAGAAGTCAGAAACTACTTAGGAATCAACATCAAAAGAGATGAAAACAAGTTCCTATTGAGCCAAAAATCAAAAATAGAAAAATTGAAGATGATGTTTTGTCCAGATATCCACAAACCATCTTACACACCAATGGATACTTCTTATCCAAAGGAAGAGGACGTCTCTCCACCAGTGGACAATACGAAGTATAGGCAAGCCATCGGAGCCTTATTATACATCGCCACTGTAACAAGACCAGACATCACCCTAGCAGTGAATCTGTTAAGCAGGAAAAATGAGTCTCCAAAGGAGAAGGACTGGAAAGCAGTTCTAAGAGTGATTGAATACCTGAACTCTACAAAGGACATTTGCCTGAAAATTGACTCTGATAGCCCACCATCACTTTCCTGTTATACTGATGCTGACTATGCATCTGATTTAACCACGAGACGATCAACGGGTGGAAATTTATTTTTTCTGGGAAACAGCCCAATATTTTGGTCCACAAAGAGACAAAATTGTGTTTCCTTATCATCTACCGAATCCGAGCTTATTTCTGCAGCTACTGCTGCTCAAGAGCTCAAATGGATATTAGATCTCCTTAAAGATTTTGATCTACCTCAAAAATTACCCATTAAGATATATGAGGACAATAAGTCCACAATAGCTCTGATAAAACAGGGAAAAATGAATACCAGGTTAAAGCATATTAATGTTAAATATTTCTTTTTAAGAGAAATGGAAGAAAATAAAACAATCGAGATAACATACTGCAATACAAATTCCATGATTGCAGATATTTTCACTAAGCCATTGCCCAAACCAAAATTTCTGAAATTAAGAAATGAGCTAAATCTGATTTGTAACATTTCCCAAATGCATGATTAAAGGGGGGATTGTTGTAAATTAATCAGGCATTTGAGAAGAAGAAAATGTTATTTTTAACTTAACTTCTGGTAACCCTAGAAATGCCAAGGTGCGCGCGCAACAACCATACCAACTACATCAACCATTCCAAATACGTCAATCACACCCAATTAATACATCCCATGATACAGTTAATCCTTACTTCTTTTTAAGCTTTCGTATGTGCTTGTATGCAAACATTAATGTATCTGTCGCTTTATATTATTTAGTTATAACTGAATAAATATGATTTGTGCTTAAGTATGCATCCTATCATTAATGGATACATCCCTCACACCAATGAAGTTTCGGAGATTTAACTGCTGCTTTGGGTGCACAAAAGGTAAGCTAAATTTTGCTATCTTTATTCTTCATTTTATATCATAAATGCTTCCTTATTTCATATATCACGATTTCATATTTTTTAATTTCATAATTTCTACATGCCCTGTTTATTAGATTTAAACTGATGATCTAATATCCAGAAAAACCGCAAATCCAGAGTCGCCAAAGTCCCAATGAGTCCGGATCTCGGACTTTGTACTGCATATGTAAATAATTTTAGTGAATTTATATGTGAAACTGTATTTTTTGTTTTGTTTTATGTGTGTGTGTAATGTAACATGAAAATCTAAAGAAGCGAAGCTTTGCTGGAAAAGTAAGATTACAGGAGAAAGTCTATTTAACACAGTAAATTACTATCTCGCGAAGTAGGTGAGATGCCAAATTTGGTTAGAAATCGCCAAACTTGGCAAATGTGTGATGACATTTTGGTCCATTCCCTCTATAACTGTAATGAGTATTGTGATTAAATAACTGTAATTGATGCTGAATCTAGCTGAAACCATATCCAGCTCTCATATACCTTCTAGTAATTTCATGAAATGGAATTTGCTAGCGATTTCTCGGAATCCGGTTGGAAACTACGTAAGACTGGAGAGAGAATCTGCTCTCGGTTGTTAGTTCAGAACTGAATACTGAATATTGAGATATACGTGAGAGTTCCACCTTTTAGATGTGCTTTACACTATGCTGTGTTCCAACGTTCTTAGTAGTTTGAAATGTAACTACTGATTGTGCTTTGTGATATTGAGAAGAGTTGTATGGGTATTTTTTGCAAAAAGTTTCAGAATTATAAAGTGTTTCTTTTGGTAAAATGAATTTTTTCAAGCTATCATCGGTTCTGTGTGCATTCAATCCATTACGAGCCCATATGCATGCAACAATATGCTGCAAAAAGATAGCCTTTCGAACCAGGCATGCATAAAAATGTTTAGGATACTTTTTAATTTTTTAGGTACATATTAACACTTTTTAATGGAAAAACTTTCCATTTCTTTTCGTTCTCTAAAAATACTTTTAGATTAAGCACCATAACACACATAAATATTAAGTATTTGTCTCTTCATATGCCTTAATATACGTCTATAGCTTTTTTAGCTTTTATGCAAAATATGCTCATTAACTACTGAAGTAATTTTATAACAATCTGTTACATACAAATTAATAACAAAAGCATACAAAGGCAATAAAAGATTGCTGATGAGTTTCAAGGGCTCTGAAAGTTTCACACATTTTTCAAGGCATCTCCACATAGTTTAATTTTCTCTCCAGCAAAAAACTGTTTCTTTATAATTCACATTCAGTTTAGCTGCTGATAAAATAGAATTTATACAGTATTCATAAAAATACTTAGAAATGTAACTAAAATTCTTACTACTTCTTTCAATATTTTAGTACAATCTATTCAAAATTAAAATTATTTAGGTTCACCTACTCCTAAGGTCTAGCCATAAAATACATAAAACCAAAAGGAATGGAAGCAATATGCTTTAGAGACTTCTACTACAAATAATCTACTAATGCAAACAAATGTGAAATCTCAAACACTACTCATCATCTTCAATAACTCCATGAAACTAATTCATATGGGATCAAGAATAGTTAAAGCACTAGAATTTTTTAGAAATTTGTTTTTGTTTTTTTTTTTTCCATGGCATGGGGGGGAATATAACTAATATTTCAGAATAAAAACTCACAACATCTTAATAGACTTTTCTATAGCTGGCACACAAGTCGACTCAACATTTTACAAAAGATTTTTAACCTGCTAAAAAGAAAATCTTAAGAAAATATGAGCAACATGAGGTTTAATTAATTGTCAATAGAATTTAATTCACTAATATAATGAAATTTCACTAGTATAATGAATATTCACTAACTAATATAATGAAAATTGGAGTCATATTAACTGAAATTACATATTTATAACAATGCAATTTATGATATTTAAATTAAGAGCATAAGTTCATAATCCATTTTGCATGAACCTACAAAAGATGCATAAAAAATTATTACCTTAAGGTCAGAAAATTGCATCTGAATTTTAGGCCTCTCTTGACGATATTTTTCAAGTTCTATCTTGAGCTTCATTTCTCTAAATAAATAAGTAAGAGTATTAATAATGATGGAAACTTTCTAGACATTGTTTTTACCCTAAATATATATAAAATAAATAAATTTCACAATAGAAATGCTGCTATTATTGCCCTTTTTTATACAACATTTGGCAGTTTTTCAGATAGAGTTGACACCACAGCATTTAGACATATGCTACTTCTACTATCATAAATTATAATTCATTTAGATTACAATTTTTAAAAAAAATTATCTTTAAGAAATCAAAACTATTTAGATAAAATTCACAAAATATGAGCATATTCCTCAATTTTTGATCTCTTACTCTATCTTTCTGTTTAAGTACATATGTATCTATGAAGTGATATAAAAAAAAAGGATACCTTTCTGTTATCAGAATCGGATTCAGATACGTATGTATGCATGTATGGATGGATATACATGTTCATGTATACTTATAAATGTACATACCTTTGTATGTGTATACATTCACACATATGTGTACATACATTTATACATTTCCAAATCCAGTCACAATAACAGAACAGTACCCAAAAACGTTTTGAGACCAGTTCTGTAACACACTAACAGATGGCAGGCACATATGTACACATATGTGTGAATGTATACACAGGAATCAGTGTGCTGAGACACAGTGTACTGTGTGCACTGGTAGCTGTGCAGCTCACACTATTGCAACAATCTGAATGACCATTTTTAGGTTGCAGTGTGAATAGAAAGCTTGAACAAAGACTGAACAAGAAATTTTCAGTGAAATGCAATAAATCTGCTATTGCACATGACGCAAAAAATTTATGGATATGGTGAAATAAGTTGTGTAAGTGTTTTGAGAGTCATGTGTGCTTCAAGAGTGGAAGACAATAAAATGATCAGGAACACCTTCAGTGAGCTCAACTTGTAGAGACATTATGTTTTTTTGGAAGCAGGAACGATGAAAAATATGCACTGCCTTCGCCGGGGATCGAACCGCGGACCTCTGAAATACCGGCTCAGTGTGCTGACCATTACACCACGAAGGCACGCTAAGAATGTGGGAGATAAACCTTATATACTCCCCTTTTTAAAGGGCGACTAGGGTTTTAGGGGACCTAGTTGCCAAATCCTGGGTGTGGAGAGTCATCATCCACAACCCTTTTAGTTCGGGCGCCAGTGTAGAGACATTAGGTTTTTTTGAAGCATTTTTAGAAGCTGGAATGATGAAAAATATGCACTGCCTTCGCCGGGGATCGAACCGCGGACCTCTGAAATACCGGCTCAGTGTGCTGACCATTACACCACGAAGGCACGCTAAGAATGTGGGAGATAAACCTTATAAACTTTAGAAAATGTTATACTATACATCCTATTACCATTCTCTCCTCACACATGAATTTCTCACAAAACACAACATGATCTCATTTCTGCATGCACCATACTATTTAGATATGGTTCCTGTGAACTTCACCCTTTCCCTGCAGCTGAAAATCCAACTTAAAGGACACTGTTTTGATACTATTGAGAAGATCCTGCACAAATTGCAGAAGGTACTTGTTATACTTTGAGAAGTGGACTTCTTGATGCGGCAAAAATACCAAGAGAGCTGTACTGCTGTGCATGATACTATTTTGAAGGAGATGGTGTGTTTCGTGGCAGCAAAGCTAGTCTTGAAACTTTTTGATGCCACTTCATGTATACATGCATATATATACTTGGATGAAAAAAAAATTATTATTATTTATTTTACATTTCAATTTAAAGAAACAAATAATGCAAAAAGACTAAACTAAGATTTTTTTCCCCTTTCATTGGAATTATTTTAGTTACGTTAAATTTGACAGGTATAAAAATATTAAAATATACTCCCTTCCAGCTAAATTTAAAATAGCCCATATTAGCACTAATAAATCAGGATCTAAATATTAATGCACACATATAGGCATTCTGCATGGAATTGCTCTTTATAAATCATACCTGTATTCTTTTCTTTTTTGGTCCATTCGTTTGTCAATAGCTTCATATATAGCATCAGCTTCTTCATCATCTTTGTCATAAGGATCTTTGCTAAACAAACTACCACCATATCCAGCAAACTAAGCAAATAAAGAATAAATTAAGAATAAAAAAGTTTCAAATAACAGAAATTTAAGATAAGTTAAAAATAGAATCAATTTTAATATGATTTATATTAATATTCCCTAAACTACCTACTACAAGGTACTTTTTTAATTATTTAACATTAAGTACACTATTATTGAAAGACTAAGTGTAAAATATTTACAGCATATATTAAAACAAAAAATGTATTATATATGCTGTGTAATGTTAAATATGTTTAAAGCTTTTTAAACATATTTAACATAGTTAAAAAGTAAAATTAGTCTATTTAATTTTAGAGATTATGTTTTAAATTACTTTAAGTAAAGGGGCTATTTTCTTTATACACAAAATTTGAAATGAAAAGAAGGATAACATACAGTACAGGAATGAAAAAGGTTATCAAAGCAGTTTGTCACTAATAGTAACAGCCATTGAAAAGCACAAGAAATATTTTTATTTGCATATCAAATGCAATTGTAAATTTTGATTTTATCTAATGCAGCACAGTCTGCTATAATTGATGTTACAAGAAAAATTTAAAAATAATAAATTGCAAATAAAAAATAAAAATACAATATACAAAACCTACACAAATGTGAAGATACAGAGATTTGAAAAAAGCAATTTGTCATGTGGTATTATCTGAAGTATCTTAGCAAGGCTTAACAAAGTTATTCTTTTATGAGCCAAAACCTTGTGGCACCTGTGTATTTAGCTGCTTGAGTTGAATAGGTCTAATGATCATGAACAATTGCAAAATTGAATTCCACCATATTTATCAATAACATAAACCTTAGTAATTATTAAAAATATTATAAATAATAACAACATGATCAATTAATAATCTAGTATTATTTGCATTCAAGCAGTCATGAGTCTGCCAATGTTCTGTTAAAGCTAAATATGGTTAACTGTTTAGATCACCCTAATGTGGAATTCTGGTTAGCAATAAATTTGGAAAGTTCTCTCCAGTTGACAATTTCACAGCATTTTATGTACCTGCTGTTAGGTACATTTAAAAGAGCAAACTGAATTAGACACTCTCCCTCTATTAGGTACATTTAGCAAATTGAATTAGACACTCTCCTTTAGTTTTTCTGTAGTACCTAAAATCTTATGATTCATTATGGCTGCATACAATAAGAGAGGTGTTGCAAAATTATTGGTTGGTGATACCACTAAAATGAGTTATATTAGTGGTAAAAATAATGTAACCATTCTACACCAAAAGCACAGTTAAGGAATTAAACTTTTGCAATGTCAAGTGAAGACATTACTGGGAAAGTTGTTACTTTTGAAATGTTAGAATATGTCATCTCATATCTCTTCATGGCTTGAGAATTTGGCTTCAGTCTTTTAGACTGCAACTTGCATGGCAAATGCATACATGAATATTATCTTTATATGGATTGCTGCAGATTTAAAGGGTCACATAACTTTAAAATGTCAAAACATACCAAAAATATAACATTTTACAGCTTAATATCTTTATAACTGATTTATGATTGTGAAATCTTATATATTTATTTCAATATCCACAATAGCGCATTTGCCACTTTTACATTATGTTCCCAATATTTCAATTAAATGACTTGAAATAAAATTTAAAAAATACCTTCTTTGTCATCAACATAAAACTATAACCTGTACCACATACAATACTATGGATAAAAAAATCACCATTTTTAACTGATTTAATTTCACAGTAGAAAAATAATAAAGAAACTATATAATTGATCCATAACTACATAATTTAAAAAATAACGGAATTACATTTTCTTAGGAAGCAAGACTTTATATCTGAAAACTCAAAATCAATAGTTCTTCAACATAATATATCTCTAAAGTTTTCAAGTAAAAAGCATAATAGTTGATCATTTTTCAATCAAACAGGATTTATACAATTAGTCAACATTTCTTGAAATTGTAACCAATAATTTCAAGGAAAGCATGTGTGCAAGCAGAAAGAGTATGGAGTTTTGAAAAATTATTAATTTAAAGTTGCAGTTCTCTTCAAATCTTGTAAATGCACATTGTTTTCTTAATATGGATAAAGGTAAAATATATTTATAAATTGCAAACATTAAATACTTAAAATTTATATGCATAATTACATATTTAAAGCATGGCATACATAATCATCATAATTTAACTGAGACAATAAAAAGTGATGAGTCAAAATTTTTATATGATTATAAATTTAATTAACATTCTAATCTTGTTGTGTCAGAAGTACAATAACTGGTCTTTTATACATACACTGCTCAACACTGAAAATACAACACCAAGAAGGAAAGATCAGAAAGTGATAAAATTTGGAAAAAAGACAGAGACAGCAAGCAGCAATAAGTAATCTTTATTATCAAAATGATAGTCAGAATACAGAGCAAGAACGGCATCAGCTCAGCAGGATGTAGGATCACCGCAGACAGCAATGCACGAAGAAACACATCTAGGCATAGAGGCATCCGCCTAGACGTCTAGGCGGATGGTGTCCTGAGGGATGGCTCTCCATTCCCTTTCAACCATTTGCCATAGTTTGTCTTCTGAACGAGACAGGAGCAGAGTCTGCGAATGGCGTCCAATCACATCTCACACATGTTCAATTGGTGACAGGTCAGGAGCGTACGGTGGCCACGGAAGCATCTGTATACCTTGCAGAGCATGTTGGCAGATACGAGCACTGTGTGGTCGGGCATTATCCTGTTAAATTGCATTAGGCAACCCCTGAACATAGAGGATTGCCACCAGCCGCAGTACATTATCCAAGTATCGTTGGGCCATCATAGTGCCCTGAATACGAACTAGAGGTGGTCTGGAATCATAGGCAATAACACCCCAAACCATTATGCCACGGTGTCGCGTGGTAGGGCGTTCCACAGTTACTGCCGGATTAGATCTGTCTCCACGTCGATGCCACACACGTATGCGACGACTGTCACTGGATAAACAGAAGCATGACTCATCTGAGAACATGACGTTTCGCCATTCTGTCACCCACATCGCTCCAATCCAGCACCATTCTAAATGTTGGCGTCTATGCTGTGGGGTCAATGGCAGTCTTCTTAACGGACGCCGTGAGTGCAGGCCACATTCAACCAATCGACAGGAAATGGTTCTGGTCGACACGGGTATCTTGCACATGTTGCAGAATCGCGGTATAAGTGACTTGCAGGACCGCCATAGCTTGTCAGCAGATGCGTCAATCCACGCGTGCTGACGTCACTCTGGCTGCACCTGCACCCCTCCTTCTTCCCACATTCCCTTGTTCCAACCATGTTCGCCATAGCCGATGCACCGTGCTCGCATCCATGGAGGTATCAGCTGCGATTTGACATAAGGACCAACCTGCCCTTCTCAGTCCGATCACCATACCCCTCGTAAAATCATCTATATGCTGGAAGTGCCTTCGTTGATGGCGGCCTGGCATTCTCTCCTATTACACGTATCCTCCGGGACAAAAACCAACTTTCTTCGATAATTCGTCTGGCAGAAATAACGACTCGAATATTGCCCATTCTGCACATTCCTTCCCTTATATCTTACTTCACGTGCATCAGAGAGCTGCGCATTTCACATCATTCACATAACTCAGTGACGTGCGTCTACTCTAAAATCTGCATAAATTTCTGACCATTCCTTCCTGATGTTGCATTTTCAATGTCAAGCAGTGTATGTAATGTTCATACAATAAATTAAATTTTTTTAAACTATTCCACTAGTTCAGAGAAATCCTACAAGCATTCAATAAAATTATATTTTATGGAATCTCAATTGGAAAATTAAATTACCTTGAAATCCTCTAAGCACATCATTTTCTTAAAACTAATAAACATATAAATAGATATGCTAATAAGTTAACTTTTCTTATCATGTATAATTATCTATTTATATAGAATTATATACAGAATCATTATATGCACTGTTCAAGAGATTAAATAAATTGTTACTTTCTTCTTGGATAAGAAATAAAATTATAATTATGAAATTACAATGCTATCTAGAACAGAAAGCAGAAATAAAACACTTTCAAGTCATAATCATTGATTGAAATGCATATGTAAACAAACTTTTAAATCAAATGTAAACAAATCTCTAAATGGCAAAAGCTCAGATTTTTTTTTAATCATGATTTTTTGTTCTAGAGCAAATTTTTTTACTGAGTTTGCTTTAAAATAGCTCTAAAAAATCTAATTTTAATATAAAAGCTTACGAATGAATTAAGTTTTTGGTCCATTTAACCTTCCAAGGGTTAGGAAAGCAAAATTCCACAAAGAAGAATTGCTTTACAATTCGTTACATGTGAAAATTATTGCCAGCTCCTATTGCATAAGTTTTAGGGTTCGATGTGGAAGAAAAGGAGTCAATGCACAAAGTGAGATTGTCAGTTTGGAATTATAACAAAGAAAACACAACTTATTCATAACACTTTGGAGAATTTTGAAATTTCAAGGCCAAACCTCTATCGCTCAGGGGATTTACGATATCTGATCCCTTAAAGATATGCAAAGATGGAGCTACATGTCCTATGCAGACTCCCTACTTTCAACACGTACATGACCACTACATGATGATTACGTATACAAACATTATACAATGACTTGATGCTAAAACTATTGGGCACTTTCTTCAACGGAAGTGACTACTATTTTTCCTTAATGCTGTTCATTGAGACTATTTCCTGCGGAGGTACAATAAAAAACAAACAGATAAGTGTAAATTCTGAATGATCTTTAAAACGTAAGAAAATCTTTTTGAGTGGCCACAATATTCACATAAAATTTATGATACTGATGGTGGTTAAAATGAAAGTTAAGCACAAAGTATTTACTCAAAAGAGAATACCATGACTTTAAATTGGTCATGTGTATTATGAGTCAGCCTATATCATTTTAAAAATTGTCATATTCAAAATTTCATTTCAATACCCTGATCAATTCAGAAATAAAGAGACAGCAAAATTTTATATTTTAAATCATCAAAAAATTATGTCATAACATGTACATATAATATAGAAAATGCTGCCAAGACATACACCATTTATTTAAATTAATATAACACAGAAATTTATTTACAACGCGAAAAGAACACAATCTCTTCTGGAGCTTCAATAAACTAAAATAACAAAGTTAATTTGTTGATATATGTAAAAAGGCCAAAATTAAAAATCTTGAAATAAAAATGAACAATGAAAAATGTGCAATAAAGCATATAACGCTAATATCATGAATAAATGGTTAAAAATAATGTATTAAAAGAAAATATTTTACTATTATATTTTAGAAATTTTCATCAAAATCTTATAAGACCATTATTTTTCAAAACTAAAAAATGTGTGTGAAGTCATAAGCTAAAGTTTCACTTCTTAGCATACCATAAACTTGCTGCATAATCATTAAATTAATGGGTTGTAGGGTTTATAAAGATTATATTAATAAGTACTCTTATTTGAGTCCTCCACTTTGACTTCTTTGTGATTACTCTCCTAATTCTTAAATTATGTAAAAGCAAACAAATTGGGTTCAAGATGATTTACAGTGACATTATTCAAGAGACTACTCAAGATCTCTAAATGGAAATTTAGAACTACAGCCAGGATGCATGTGAGACAAGTAAGACACTTGCCTTAGGTTAGCATTGAGATAAGGTGCCAAATTAATTTTGAAAAGTTAGAAACTCATTTTAGAAAAGAAATTATGATTGCAAACTTTCAACTCTGAAATACATCGAGACACATTGTTTTAAAGTGTCATATTTAAAGTAACAAAACTTTACTTATACTATTTATTAGTATTTAAAAGTACAGCAATGCCTCACTTAGTCCGGCTTCAATTATTCATGATTCACTAAGGTTCAATTTGAAAATTTCAAAACAATCTATATTTCAACTGAGCAAAATAGAAATAAAATACTGAAAAATAGTATACAAAAAAATTTTTTAGCATATAAATGATTGATTCTTTTCCTTAATACATTCAAATTCACTTTCAGGTGGTTTTAAAAAACAAAACTAGATCCTGAAACACTTACTGATATAAATGAATAATACATTTAATGAAGAACAGGAAGTTAAATTAAGCAACATTGACTATGTTGAAATCTCTGTACAAGAATTAAAAACTGAACAATTACAAGAAACAACAACAAAAAATACTGGAATGGTTATAATCTCTTCAGAGAATATTATGGAAGATGATCTCAAGTACTAAACGTAGCCTTACTAGTTAGCCAAAGAATAAACAATGCAATTTATTACAAGAAAGAAATGTATAAAGAGAAAAGGCCACAGAAGGAAAATGGGCAGAACATCAATATTGCAATACAATTCCAAAAACATTTATATTCACTAATAGCCCTCCATAATAAAAAATTCTTAATACCAGTTATAACAGGTGTAAACAAACATTGTTTTATTTAAGTAACTACAATACAATATAAAAGTTTTCCTTTACTGACATTTTTATTAAGATAGAAACATGTTATAAAATAGCTCAGTATTAACTAAAGTTTTTATAGTAAAACTGTAATCAAAAACTTATTTGCCAACTACTGGCTGAATGGATAGGCATGACAGTTTACTGACATTTTTATTAAGATAGAAAACATGTTATAAAATAGCTCAGTATTAACTAAAGTTTTTATAGTAAAACTGTAATCAAAAACTTATTTGCCAACTACTGGCTGAATGGATAGGCCTATTAAACACTGGTAGTTCCATCAGACTCAAATCCCAGGGAACAGATGGCTGCATGGGTGCTTTCCCATGTATAATATAAGTTGGTTTTCCTTAAACAGTTCTCTGTGGACGCATTCTTCTCCTTATAGCTCTCATCTGTTTTATTTAATTGGTTAACCAAACCAAATCAAAAACTGAAAGAGATTAACTAAAGTAATTCGAACTCTAAAGTTGTTTTTTACATAGTACTTACCTTTTCTATTCCAAATGTATTTAAATTTTATTTTCCTTTTGCAAAGTACATTGAAATAAGGGATAGGTTAAGAATTATAGTTCTTACAGCTGTTTTGAAAAATTTATTTTAATTTTTTAATTTCTTAAATTCAAACTACAATCTCAATATAGTGATTAATATATGGTTTGAATCCCAGTAAACAGACTTACTACTATATGGCTGTTTCTGTACTCTTCCCCATGTGTAATATAAATAAAAACTTGTTTCCCTTAGAAAGTCCTCCAGGAGGGTATTACTTTCCTTAATAAATAAATAGCTCTCATGCATTTTCCAATGATGAATTTAACAAACAAACAAACACAGTAGAAGTACAATTACTTTTTTACAGAAGATGAGAAAAAATTTTCTGAAAACATTCTTGAGAACCAAAATGGAACAACCAAAATGGAAGTATGGAAAATTAAATGAGATGTCTTTTGATTTTTTTATTCTAAAGTGAATGAAAAATAATTGTTCATTAGATTTAGAATTTTAAAAGAAGCAACTTTTTACTCAACAATACTTGAATGCCCAAATTATATAAATTAATTGACAATATGATATAAATTATTATAACTTATATTGTTATATAAGTATAAATATATATGTTA
>KK119395.1:76168-115261 GCA_000611955.2 Stegodyphus mimosarum
TACTTTGCAGCTTTAGCACAAGTATTAGACTATGTGTGTGTGTGTGTGTGTGTTCATGCGTGCACACGCGCATTTAAAAAAAGGAGAAAAAAACATAGCAAATGTTGGTGTATATATTTGATAGCTTAGAATGTACATGCATACCGAAGAGGAAGAATACTGATTGAATAGTATGCTAAAAGGTTGAATCCGTAATGAACAACAAACTTGGTAATTGAGGCAGATTAAATCATCATTTTTACACACACATTCAATTCATTTGCCGCTCTAATTGTGCTTATTTCCAGAACATTTACATTTTTAATACTATTGTGATAAGAAGACAGCACAGCTAAATTGCATCCAAGCAGCAGAGCGGGTGAAGCTAAAAGTGAGCATTTATCCAGTGTGGAAGCTTACCAAGAGGAGGGTTGTGGTTTAGGTTAGAAAAGTTTCAGTTCTCAAAATTTTGAGTTCAAATTTCAAATAAGTTATGCCATCAACTTTACACAAGTTCTGTAGCATAGATTAATCTAGAATTGGGGCAGTCAGGAAAGTTATTACTACTCTGAGAACACAGAGAGGAAATACTCAAACTAAAAATGAGGAATTCAGAAGCTATTACTAAATTAAATTATAAAGCTGATTTACGTATTTTATATCTTACTTTATGTACATATATTCCAAAACAATGCTTCAAAATTTGTGTAATTTTTTATGTTAATTATATTTTATTCATATTCTTTCTATGTTATTTGCTATTTATCAGAAAGGTTCTTTTCT
The DNA here is from genome assembly GCA_000611955.2 of Stegodyphus mimosarum. NCBI lineage: Eukaryota > Metazoa > Arthropoda > Arachnida > Araneae > Eresidae > Stegodyphus > Stegodyphus mimosarum. Next base: position 76,931 of record KK119395.1, read on the forward strand.
ATGCTTCTCATTTACAATCTGTAAATAATTAAATGCATCTGTTTCTTTAACATATACTATTCCAATTAAAAATATACAGTATTATTTAAAAGTATTTCTTTTGATGAATAATAAAGTGTGTACAAATATAGCTAATTCAACTATGTGCAAGGATGCATATTTTCCTCAGCATACCTGCCAACCTCTAAAGATAAAAATTCAGATTTCTCCCCCAAATTCAGAAGATTCCTCCAAAATTCAGAAGAACACGAAGAATTAATATCATGCTTTGATATTAAAAAAATAACAATTTATACAAATAGAAAAAAGAAAATTGTACTTACATTAGTAAATCTCAATTAAGTAGTAACTAAAAAATTTATTAGGAAACATAAAACAAGAACTTAATGTTACACAAAAAAATTATTGCAATGAATTTAGAGTGCATTTTTTGGCTTTAGCCAAAAATTCTTTGGAAAATTTCCTGTCATAACAATTAGTTTCCTCATAACATTTAGCAATTAAAATGTTTTCTAGAGTTTTTGGTGAAATTGAAGAACGAAACATAGTTTTGTTTTTCTTCACAACACTGAAGACTCTCTCGCACTCAGCATTACTGTGTGGAATTACGAGAATAGCACATAAAACTCTTGCTAGTCTATCATATTTTGGTGTTCCATCAGCTCTTTTTATTCTTTTTAAGGTACCAACGAGGACATCAAGTCTATCTTCTCCAGAACTGGCAAAGTCTTCAAACTGTGCAGCAGAAAATTGGTTCTGTAGTTCATCTAAAGCATCATTATGGCATTCATTTTCTTTAATTGTTAACAAAAATGGAAATTTATCAATAAAAAAACGAATCTTTTCAAAAGATGAATTTTCAATTTGTTTCAAATTTGCCACTTCAGCATTTAAAAGAACTTCATTTTGCAAAGGAAACTTCCTTACAATGTAATCACAGGCTGAGGAAAAGTACTTTCTAACACATTGAAAAAATTCTTTTTTCTCATGATCTTTCAAAGAATTTACAAGTTCCCTGGTTTGATTTCCAATTATAAGATCATTGTCATCCTTTTGATTTGCCAAACTATTATAGGCAACACGAATCAACACACTGTTTTTCACAACGGACGGTTTTACAAACTTAGTATAAAGTTCTTTCAAAAGATCATTAAGAATTTGGATAAGCAGGGGAGATTTTGGCGAAGCTGATTGTAGAAGGGTATTTACACTTTCAAAAATCTTAATAGTACTTAACACAAAACTACAATATGCTTTGTTCAAATCCGAAGAAAGAAGATAGAAAATCCTTTCCTCCCGGCTAATAGAAGACTGTTTCTTCTTCCCTTCAACTTCTTTAACAAAGTTGACCTTTGAGGAGTCTTCTAAGCATTTTCTTTTTAAAGGGTTTGATTCTGTGTGTTGGCTTTTCCCTTTTAAAGCATTTTGATTAGAAGCAAAGTTGGTTTTCGGAATCTTATATGCCTACAAATTTGATGGGATCTGTGCTTTCGTTTTGGTCTCTTCGTGGAAATATTTTAGCAATGCATCCCACTGTTCAATAAACCTTCCTAACGCTCTGCCTAAGGATAACCATCTCGTGCATACATGTTACAGAATTTTTCTCGTTTCACCAGAACACAGTTCTTGGAAATTCTTTAGGTTTTCTTTCCTTTTTACACTTTTTTCCAGATAGAAAAACACATCAATCAGAAGCTGGTCAATATTTAATGGTAAAGCAGCTGCAGCTTTTTCTGCTGCCAAATTAATTAAGTGTCATGGGCATCCATTAACAATTAATTCATTTTGTTCTTTTTTGAGGAAAGAGGCTATACCCATTTTGTCACCCACCATGACATGAGCATTATCTGCACCAAATGAAATGCAGTTTGATATTGGGATGTTAAGTTGTTTCAACTCATTAATTACCAAGGAGGCAATATTTTCCCCCGTTGCGTCTCCATTTAACAATGGAAGATGCAAAAGATGAGTTTTCATTTCATTAGAAACATCACAGAAATATGTGACAATGATGGGATAAAGCTTCCAATCGCTGTCGTTGCTGCCATCGATTGACACCGAAAATGCTGAATTCTGAAGTGCAGCTATCGTTTTACTTTGTGCATCGCAAGCAATTTTGTTCACAATAGAAGATTGTGAACCGAGCGAACACAAGCATATTTCTGAGCAATCTTGGAGTCGGGAAACATACGTCTGAAAAGTTGACCGGCGTCATCGGCAGCGCTTAGTGGCACGTTGTGTTCGATGAGGAATGCAGTAAACAAACACTCTGCCAAAATGACTTAGGCATCCGAATTCGTAGCCGAATTTGGAAAAAAATCATCCACTTTCTTTGACGTTGTCGAAGCCGAAGCATTAACTTCATGCTTTTTAGACTTAACATGCTTCAAAATGTCGCTTCTTCCACCGTGACTTATTATGAAGTCACACACGCACACGTTGCAAAATGCATAGTTATTTCCTTTGAAGGATTCTTTAATTGTTGGAAATTCGGCTTTGTAGGCAGGCCGAAAATATTGAGAACACGGTTTTTTTGAACTCATTTCGAAACAACGACGTATTAAGAAAATTCGTAGCACGTGAAAACAAAAAAAAACAGAATACGACAATCCACGATCGTTGAGTGCGAGCTGAGTAATTCCCTTGCTGCTGAAGCGAACGCGAAAAAAATAATCTGGCGCCCACAAAGAAAAGAGTGGGAGAAACAAGTTCAGCGCATTGGATTGGCTGGTTAAGCGGCGAGTTGGGAGAAACCGCAGGTTACTGGATTCGAAGTAGTCGGTAGTTGGCGGTAAAACACGATGCAGTTGGCGAAAATCCCTGAATTGGCGAAAAATTCTAAAATTTCGACAAAAATCACTAAAAACACTTGAAAAAGGAAAAAAATCGTAAAAAATGGATTACGATCGTAAAATCGTAAAAACAAACGCATTTTCGTAAAAATTACGAAAAATTCGTAAAAGTTGGCAGGTATGCCTCAGTGAAAAAATATGCATGCACGGCTCTCAGTAGAAGTACTGCTGTAGGAAGCTTGAATTATTTTACTTGGATTATTTCTCTTACTCTGTTAAGCTAGAAAGGAGTTACCTTGTTATACCGTTGCAATTAAATTTGTTTTGTAAATTCAACTAAGAGTCCAAGAAATTTAAAAAAGAAAAAAGGGAAAAGAAACAAAGAAAGAAATTTCCTAGTAAGTTTCTAATTAACTTTTGTATATCTTCAAATTACAATACCTTGTAACTGCCAACAAATAGCCTGCAAGTTATCAGTTTTTTTATTTGTAAAACTTCAAACTATAGCTTAAAATTTAGGGTTTTGATTTTATTTCCTTGAAATTATTCAAAATGTTGAATAAAATTTTATTAAAGTAATTGTTATCAAGAAAAACTCGCCAGTGAAGGTTAGCTACACATTAGTTAAGAGAGTAGTAGAAATTAAATTTTATAAAATATCCACCTAATACAAATGCTCATAAATCCACTTAATATAATAATAAAAAAACATTTCATTTGCAACATTTTAGTTATTTAAGATATTACAAAGACAATAAGTTTTCCATAATTATTTTTAAAAATTCTAAACAAAATAATTACTTTAAAGGAACCCATTCTTTAAAATAAAAAATAATACAAAGGCTTTGCAATATGATAAACACACTTTTTCGGTTGTCAGATATGTTAGTAACATTTTTTAACATAAGCAAAATAATATTAGTGATTTTCCCTGATTTAAAGAGTTTTTATACAGACTACTTAAATACTGATATTATTATAGGTCCTCCTAAAAAAGTAGTGATAAGCGAGGTCATTAAGAAAAACACAGTTTACTTACTTATCATTTTCTGTTCTCAATGTTAAAGCATAAAATGTACTATTTTAAAACTTGATTTCTCCTAAAATACTTTTGTATTAAAAATAAAGAATAAAGATTTATAACTTTACATAAACCAAAAAGATAAAAAAAATACCTCATCATAGTTTGAGTCATTCAAGTCTTCATCATCATCATCCTCTTCATCTTTCTGTTGCATTTTTTTTCTTTTATTTGGGGGTGCATGTCGATCATCTCTGTGAAAAAAGACTTAGTTTAAAAAAATTGAATTCTGATGCCAGGCACTGCTGTAAGTTAAATATATCACATATCAGTTCTAAAAAAAAAATAAAAAGAATCCTTTATAAGTGTACTAATGTTTTGATTTCAGTAGATTTTGTATGACTAAATGGGGAGAAAAAAAAAAAAAAGCTTTGCTCAATCTAAACAATATATTTTAGACTAAAATTATCACACTGCAGCAATTAAATTATATTCTGAACAGGAATAAAATTAATGCAATTTGTCAGAAAACATAAAACTTTCAAGTAATTTTCTTTTTTTTTGAATTATATATATATTTGTTTGGCATACGCCAACACAGATTGTAAAATTACTAGTATCACTAGTATCAGTAAATATTCTCCAAATAATAAAGAATATTAACTATATGCTAAAACCTTCAGCTCTTTTCCTAACAGGAGTATTTGTAGTCATATCAAAATGATATAAGACCTCAGCTTTTAACTGAAATATTAACTAGTTTTTTTTTTTTTAGTCCAAAGGGGCTTTGTCCCCTGAAGGAATATTGTTTTCGTTTCGCGATTTTTCGTCAGAAACATTAGATGCGTTCACTTTTCAAACTGTTGCCACCAAATATTGCAGCCCTGTATTATATTGAAAGAAATTAAACAATGAAGAATGTGCATAAATGTATGCATGTTTCTAGCATTGTGATAAAACGATGGTACTTAGAGCCATCGAATTCTGAATGACGTAATCCTGCTGAGAAAATGGGAATCTGGAAGACCAAATTTGAAATTTGGAGTTTGTTTTATCATCGATTTCATATTTTGTAAAACTTTTTTTTTTTTTTTTAAGAATGCTATCAGTGCTTTGGAGGAAAAAAAACTGTCCAGGCCACCATATCAATACATGAAATAACTTCAAAAATAATATGACCATTTGCCTAAGTTATAATAAACATGAAATTATATATACATGATTTTTACAAACACATATTTACAACAAATAATAAATTTATTTGTAAGTTAGGATTGAAATAATTTCTTTCTGTTCAGCAAAAAATAAATATATTTTTTTTAACGAACTGAGAAATGAACTACTTACGGAACATCACTAGCATCTCGAGCAGGACCAATATCAGAACGAGTTGTAAAGCCAGTAGCGCTGAAAAAATGAAAAAATATAACATTTTATAACTCAATTAAAATATGAAAGAATGCACACTGTCTTTTTTCATACAGAAGGAAGTTAAAATACAAAATTATGATCAACTTAATCGGGACAACAAACAGTTATTACAAAAATCAGTACCTATATTATTTGCCAGAATCTATTGATACATTACCAAAAATACCACACCTGACTCTGATTCTTGCAAGTTTTTGACGAGTTTACAAATTGTTGGGATTCCTCTAGAAAGACGAGATTTTAATTTTCTCCCTTTTATTTTGTTGTTAATGTTCTTTGGTGAAGGGAGTTCTTTGTCTAAGGCAGTGTTCTTTTTTATTTCTACCCCAACTTGGGTACAGCAAGTGCATATATGCATTGCATCTCTTTTTTTTAGGGAGGAGGAAATTCTTTCCCCATAAAAAATTCTCAGGGCAACATTTGTTTGACTTTATTACCTTTTTATTACATTCCACATGATGCATTTAGCAGATTTGCTGAGAAATGAGGCAGAATTTGTTCTTTTCAGGCATAAAGTATTTTGCCAATAAAATCATCAATGTTGTAATTTTTATGTAATAAAATTGTATGTATTGGAAGATACATAATGGAAATGCAATATCAAGAACTCGCAAAATATTACAATAAGAACTTTGAAGTGGTTGAAGAGAAGTCACTTGCCTTCTTATTCAGCAAAGTTCATATGAAGGCACAGACAAAACGAGGAGAATAATAATCTGATGCAATTTCCAAAGAATATTTCCTCCCTCCCCTACTGGCACTATAATGAAAATTAACGATGGTATCAAAGAAGAGAATCAAGCAATCCATCTCCAGAAGAAAATATGGAATCTGCCCCCTCCAAGGAAATAGCTAATTAATTGGATCACTCTATTACTGAACCAGACATGAAAAGCAATGACTGAATAGTATATGCTGACTCTGATAAGGCTACCTTAGATGTAGGTTCCCACTGGAAAGTGATCAAAACTACTTGTAGCATTCCCACAGAAAACTCATGAAGGTGGAATCACTTTCCATCTCAATACCTGTAGAAACGAAATAAAGCCTACCAGTCATCCTCTGCCCACAACTTAGAGTCATGTAGAAAGAACTTAAATCAATTCTCAATGAAAATAACAACAAAGACTTTATTGGCACTTTAAAGCATAATGAAATTTGTCCCCATTTTTTCGATTAGGGACACCAAAGAAAGAGCGCTAGATGCTCTTCTCAAAACAGAGACCCCGTTTTGCACAGTCTGTGCATAAGAGCTAACTCCTGTTAAAGTCATCATCACTGGACTATTTGCATATGAAATGCAAGATTCCATAAAAAAGAAGTTTAATGACAAGGGTTACCTGTCATTAAATTGAAATAATTTTCCAGAAAGAGCACAAACGAAAGTGTCAACCTCTGGATTTTTGTCATGGAACTCGTGATAAAAGCAACAATATTTACCATGAAAAATCCCTTTTATCCCTCTCAAAACAAAATCAGAAAGTTCAGATCAGAAAAAAATAATGTAGAGTCATTAGGGGTGTTTTTTTTTTTTTTTTTAGCAGGAGAGGTGGAAAATGTGTAATGCCTTCACTGGGATTTGAACCCTAGACCTCTTGAATATGCTTCCGATTACACCATGAAGGCATGAGGAAAGAAGAAAGAAAATACCTTATAAATACAAAAATCTGTTACAGATGTTAGTGCTTTGCCCACGAGCAAACCGGATGTAATAATCACTTAAAATGTCTTTAATGCTCTTAGTATCATTTATCCTAAACCTGCATGCTCCCGGGAGACACTAAGTACTGCCTGCATCAAATGTCCTATCATTTTGTTACTTCACCCAAATGCCCCTTTTTACCCCAGCAATGGGCATAAAAATTCTAAATTCTCCCCATACAGCTACATTTGATAAGAAGATACTTTAAAATCTTGACCCTCCTGTCCCAAAAATTTCAGTTCCTGATGACTTCTCTCCTGCACATAATGCAAAAGATTCGACCAAAATTTTAGTTACAAGATCATTCAAGACTTATGACTCTCAAAATCCCTCTGCAAAATTTTAAAGATTGTTAAATTATAAACTGAAACTAGTTCACCCTTTCAAAAATAGCAATACACACTAGATATAGTGAAAATCTTAGAAAATGAAGTGTAATTTACTGAATTTCTAATTCAAAGATGATGATTGGTGAAGTCACCTGAAATCTCTCTCCAAATTCCTCGATGACTGCATAGTTTTAGGACGTTTTTCTAGCCTTCAATAGATAGTACCACTTGCATAGCTTAGACAACACTAAAGTACATTTTCATTTTCAACAGAAGCTGCTCTGATTTAAAGGTATTATGACATTTTCCTTGCAGAACATCTAGCTAGTGTCCTGTTTGACACTTCCTGATTCCGATACTGCCTTCCAGTCCAGACAACTTATCACAATGGCAAAGCATCATGACTTTTTTCTCCCTTCATATCCTTCTCATATGTAGAACTTCAGCTTCGGATTCTTCGGATATCAGGCTCTATATAGGATTCATGGAGGCTCTGGTAACATCGCGAAAAATTCTCTTGCTGAAAGCCAAAATAACCACAAAGCACTTAACTTTCTACCTACATATATAAATATTAAGTATTTTCAGAATTTTTTAATATTCTAAAGTTTTAAGGAAACCAGTTGCTTGCTTAACTAAACTTGATTCTAGTGAGACTGTCAGGTGATTGGTCCCTCTCTCTGAAAAAAAAAAAGCAACTCAAAAGATTTAAACAAGCCTTTATATTAAAACATAACAGTTGCACAGGTCGTGCTTACAATTCAATCTCCACTGCTTGCAACTTTTAAGCTAGCATAAAAGTATCAATATAAAGTTGGAGTATTTAATACTTGAATTCATAAAACAAATTCCTATTAGCTTTGGCTCAGAATTTTAGAAGTGTGAACAAGTTCAACTAGCCAAAGATTAATGTTGGTCTAAAGTAATTCTCAAGCTGGGCAAAGTTCACTCTTTATCATTAAGAACTTTGTTCTATCTTACTTTTAAATACTTCCAGCTAATTTGCAACCTGGTGAGAGCTGACAAAACTAGAAGTAATAGTATAGATAAAATAATAAGATAATGGGTTAATGGTTTATATTTAAGAGTGCTCCTTGCATTATTGCTAAGTTGTTGTTTCATTTATCACCAAGTTGTTGTTTTATTTATCACCAAGTTGTTTCATTTATGGTAACCTGAGTAGTTGAATGTTATGGAAACCCTATTATGACATAATTGGTTGCATAATTGCGGTGAATTTGACTGATGGGAAAATATTTGTTGGATGTCAGTTAGGACATACATCACGTATTGTGTGCTGTGCATCATAAAATGGCTGGCTGTAGTAAAGTGGGTATTTGGTGGTTGAGGTGAGGGAGCTGAAGGTGTTTATTTATTTATTTATTTTTTTTTTATGGTTGATGACAGAAGAAAAGAAACTGTTGGATGTAATTCAACGGAATTATAAGTGTCTTGTTTGTACTAAGGAAATGCATTTGGTTGAACATCGGAGGATATCCTCTGCAGTACCGGACTGTCGGTGGCATTTCTTGCATGAACCTTTCTTGCAACAAACCCATTCAAAGTTATCTGAACGAGCTTTACATTCAAATACTCAGCTTCCATAAATGAATCAATTTGGTGATAAATGAAACAACTTGACGATAATTCAAGGAGCACTCTAACCAAATTTCTAAATAATGTAAGTTGACATTTCCTTTTTGTAGTGCGTAGATGAGATAACATGTGTTTCCTTTTTTATGTTACTTCATTATTTAAAATGCAGTTTATTGAGCTTATATATTTTTTGTTTTAATTATGTTTTATTGCATTATGTTTTGGATGCCATTTTATTGGGGAGGGCATCGGACATAAACAGGAATGGTGCCAAAAAATTGAAAATTTTTGGCAAGGGGTAACCTGAAATATATCTTTAACAAAAAGGGAAAATAAAATATTTGATGAATGTGTATGTGTTTCAGAATTTTTAATAGAAGAATATACTGACATTTCTACAGAACTAAAAATGGAATAATTTTAGTTGGGGGAAGATAGTATCCTCAAATCCGTTTTTGATGCTAAAAAGGATCCCATAGAAGTCTGGAAAAATGCTGTTGAAATCCATGCCTTCAACAGCATGCATGCCATTTACTTTCCTGCTTTGGAAGTACTTACTGGTGTGCGTCAACATTTTCTCTCATGACGAAAATTAAAACTAGTTTTAAGAACACAAATTAGAGATGCTCATTTAAAGTATCAATTAAGAGTGTACATTACAAAGCTTGATCCAAAAATTAAATTACTTTCAAGCAAGAAACAAATGCAAATATTCTACTAAATAAAATTTTTCATGGGATTCAGAAATTATGGTTAGTCTGTATGTTAGGGTGCCCCTTGGACTGTCACCAAGTTGTTTCATTTATTGCCAAGTTGTTTCATTTATTGCCAAGTTGTTTCATTTATTGGCAAGTTGTTGCTTCATTTATGGTAACCTTAGTAGTTGAATGTTATAGAAACCCTATTATGATGTGATTGGTTACGTGATTGCAGTGCATTTGACTGATGGGATGATTAGGAAATATGTTGTTTATTTTCTGCTTTACTCTGTAAAATGCCTGTTTTTGGTATGATTAACCTGAAGTTTCTGTACACTTGGGAATGACTGGGAAAGAAAACAGTGATTAACTGGTGTGTAAATGAAGATTTAAATGGCTTTGTTCACCTCTTGGTAAATTACACAGTGAAATTTAAGGATTTTGAAACTGGAGCTCATATCAAGACTACAGAAGGTATGCGTGTTGTAATAAAAAGGGATTTTCGAAAGAAATGGTACCGACAGTCCGGCAGTATGCAGGATATTTTTCATTTTTACCTTTGTGAATTAATGTAGCTACGGCAGCACACAGATTCTAGTTTAGATAATTTTCAGTAGCTTTTGGATGCTCTTCTGTGTGTCTCTCATACCAAAGAAACTGAAATTTTTAAAAACTGGTGAATAACTGTTTAGGACTGTTAGGAGAAACGGTAAGTTGATTTTTCCTTTTCGTATTGTGTAGATGAGATAATATGTATTTCCATTCTTATGTTATTTCCTTGTTTGATTTAAAATGCAGTTTATTGAGATTGCACTTTTTTTTTTTAATTATGTTTTGGATGCAATTTTACTGGGGAGGGCATTGGACATAAACAGGAATGGTGCCAAAAAATCGCCAATAGGCACCGTGAATATATTTTTACTGAAATTATTCCATGTATTCTTGCTACGTTAGTTTTTTATAAATTACTATTATTTTTATTCTATTTATTTAAAATGTAATAAATTTGTTAAAAAATTTCAATTACTATTTTTATTTGAAGTGTTATTTAAATAGATGTTGTTTACTAAAAAAGTAATTAAAGATTAATATTATAACAAGTTATTCGGTTTACATGAATATAAAAATATTTCATATTGTAACATTTTACGTTAAATACTAAATAAAAGACTTAATGTTTTTGTATTATTTCTATATAATGCAATAAATTGATAAAACTCTGCAAAACCTATAATAATTTTGCAAAAGTCGCATTTATAGGTATATCAACATATGCGGCCTCTTTTATTACTATCTAATTTAAATGTATCCTCTAATGGTAAAAAATTTCTCCATCTTTACCCTAGACTATGGATTATGGTGATAAAAAAAGATATAATAACTTAGATGCAATTATTATCCTAGACTACGGATTATGAAGATAAACAAAAGATGTTTCTGTAAGTTTAAACACTTATAGAAAATTATAAGAATTTCAAAATTTTTAATTTACTTTTTTAAAACTATGCATCTAATAGTGTATAAAATGAAGCCTTATTATTACTTCTAGCTATAATCCAGTTATAATAAGAATTTCAAATTTTTTAATTTTTTATTTATTTATTTTATTTTTTACACTTTGCATCTAATAGTGCATAAAATTAAGCCTTTTATTGCTTCCATTTATAACCCAATAATTAACTATCAATGAAGCACTCAACTATGAAATATTTTATTAAAATCAAAATTTTGATCTTAAATATGAAATTTTCACTTTTGAGATTATTGTCACAAATTATACAATGGTTCTATGACAATTAAACTATAAGGTACTTACATAAAAACCCATTGACCATTTTTGCCTATTAAAGAAAAGACGTCAAACTACACAAGTTTCATCAAAAATGGAAAAGTCTTCTTCAAACATGCTGGGTTTGGTGTAACCTTGATTGCATGTGTTAGTTATTATTCTTGAGTAAAGATGCCTTTTTTTCACCTCTATCAGGCATTTTCAAAAAAAAAAATTAAATTTGGGACCTGCCTACTACAGAAGAGCATGCTGTTGAATATTTCCAAAGTTATGGAAGCTTACCGGCCTAAAAGAAAATGTGCTAATGGCCACAATGTGCCGCGATTATGGAAAAAATAATGGAAATTTTTAATGAAAAATTAAATATAAATAAATTATAATATAATAAATTTGAAAGAAAAATAAGAATAGAACATTTTTTCTTGTATTTAGTAAATGGGATTTTTTTCGGTTTGGCACGATTTGCACCGTCTCTTGTGGTCAACGAGATTTTTCATAAGTACCATATAGTTTATTTTACGGATTAAACAAAGGTTCCATCACAATTAAAATATAATTTTAAATGAACCACCAAACTACATAAGGTTTTTATGACTACTAAAATATATTTTTATAACTTACCCTCTACCAACACCTGCAACATATCCTAATGGTGCAGGAACACCAATAAAGTGTTTCTTCTTCTGACTGACTAATGTGCTGGGTGCTGCTGTAGCCATGTCTGAAAAGAGTTTTATTATACTTTAATTTCAAATGATAAGCCATAAATAATATAATTTCTCATTGGTCTGAGGCAATACCTGTGCAGGATATCATGACTGAAATAGTCACTCACATATTCATTACACATTGTTTTGCAAGATTCAGAGTCTCAAAAATTATTAACTAAAGATCTTCCTCAACAAAATTTTAGGAATCTGCTGCACTTGAACTTCCCTATACCACCCATCTAGCAATCGACTAGTTGACGGTTTCATTGGATCCTTAAACAGACTTTAAAGTGTCATAACAACACATGATAGACAGAAAATTTACTGGTTGTCCTTTTTAGTCTCCACACAGCATTCAAAGAGGACCCTGTTGCTACTTATCATGAGATGCTCTATGGAACATCATTATCCTTATCAGGAGAATCCTTACAGTCCTCTAACCACCTGCCGGTTTCTTCAGCACCTGTGCAATACCATGTTATAATTATCCCCAACTTCTTTTTTTTTTACAAATTAAACACTTCTGTTTTGTACACCCTCCTTAGAGACTTACCCTTACATTTTTGTGTACAATTATACAGTAAAAATGCCACTGACTCATAAGTTGTATAATAATCCCTATTACATTACTAAAACAAATGGGTAAACACTTTGCCATTCTGAGAAATAGAAAAGAATCCATTACTGGAATTGACCATTTGAGGCCAGCCTTCCCCACTCTGTTGGCATATCAACGACTCCAGTTCACCAACAACTCCAGTTATTTCTACTGACAATTCACCAAATCAGTGGAATCACCGAACTACCAGTGTTCAGCGACTTCACTGGTTGGCCACTGGTGGGCCCTCAAATTCTACATGGAAAACGATTTTAAACAAACAATCCTAAATGCTCACTTATTATACAACTGCCCTGAAGTTATCAAAACTTCTTCACATTCTTTGGACTTAAATCTTATGGAACATGTATGAAGTGAGTTGGAGAAAAGAATAATCAAACATGACATTTCTTGAAAAGCTCTATTAAAAGCAATTCCTATGGAAGAATGGAACACTCGTAATTGAAAAAATTAGCTACATCCACGGCAAAGCAAATGAAGAGTTTAGCTAAAGGATATCTAGCAAAGCATTGGATGTGCCATTATTTCCATGTTTTTATTAAATATAAACTGCTTGTTCAAACTGTCTGAATACTTACGACATATACATTCATTTTAAGAACATTTCGAATAAGATATTTTTTTACACAAAACCTTTCAAATAGCTTTTTCGAAAACAAGCAGGGGTTGAAACTTACTGTACAACACAGACAGTACCCCTCGGTTTCTGTCTGAAAAAATTGGCAAGTGGTATTGGTTGTTCGAGAAATCTGGAAACCCGCTGAGTGAAATAGGTTTTTTGGAAATAGGCTTAATGTTGATAATGTTGGTAAATTAGGCTTGGGAAAAATTGTGCGAATATTGTCAAATGTGTTGTGATAAATTGAGATTTTGGCTGTTTTTTGTAATAGTAACCCTTTCACATGGATTGGGGATTTTCAATTGCAGTGTTTGGCTACACATGCATAATGTATGAAAGTGGTGCCTGAGAGGTTATCTGAAAGTTTCCTTAGTGTTATAAATGAGTATATTCTTCCGGATATGACTATAATTTCTGACTGCTGGTAGCAGTACATAAAATAGAAGGAGCATGGAGTGCAATTAAGCACGGTTTAGCCAGGAGGAAAACGAAGGACAACTTGCACTACTATTTGGTTGAATATGTGTGGTGCAAGAAGGAAAAGGAGAAAAAAAAACATATTTATGGCTTTCTTAGATGCTATTATATGTATGTATCCACTATTAACAGTGGATGAGCCAAAATGACCAAATATTTAATTGAATTGCTTACATGGAGGATGGAGGAGATGCTGGGAGGCATGAATGTATGTACGTAAAGAAAAGGTATGTTAAAAAATTGATGTTTTATTTATTTACTGGTGTCTGTGTGTTAATTTTTGTTAAAAGATTTGTTGTTTAATGTTAAGAAATGTGTATTTTTGGTTATTTATTACTCTTTGTGTTGTGTATTTTTGGTCATTTGTTCGTGTCTAAGACAGAGGCAAATTTTTTCTGATTAACATGATAGTTTTAACTTTGTTTGCATTAAAATAGGTCGATGTGCACATGGACAAAGTTAAAGTAGTGCATAATGCCTAGTGTGTGCAATTCTGTGATTTTTTTTAAAGTTAAAATAGGATGATGTGTACATGGACACCGAGTTTGTGTAACTGTTTGACTTCTTGTTTTGGATTTGTGTAGTGGGTGGAAGGATCGGCCCCATCTCGAAATTGGTGCTGAACCTTGTCGACAATCTCGGCATCAAAAAAGAAATGATACACAAAGGGGTACCGTAAATTTTAACAAAAGCAGGTTTAAAAAAAAAATATCAATGGTATACATGAAAGAAAAACAAAGTCATTTCGATAATATTTCGTATCTCATAGATTATATATAGTATACGTGAAAGAAAAGTAGTGCACAGGTCATTTCGATAATATTTCGTATCTCATAGATTACATATAGTATACGTGAAAGAAAAGTAGGGCACAGGTCAATTCGCTAATATTTAGAAAAAAAAAATTATTAATACAGGTATCCAAAAACAAATGTGACCCACTGTCTGTAAAAACTATTATTACATTTTAATGATTTATACTAATAAGATACATTTCAAACATTAACAAAAATTTTTTAAAAAATGAAAAAAACATGCACATATTTTGTTAAATATTAAGATTGGATAAGTCAGCTCCCTCTCAGTCACACAATAACAAAGTATATTGATCAGTGCATTGATTAACAGTTCACAACAACTCAACACAGATAAAAAGTTATTTTTATGAAGAGCTATCTTATTTTCTTTTCACAGTAACAGCAATAAACACAATACAGAGGAAGTGAAAATGTGCATGAAAGTACGAACTAGTAAACAAGCAAAAGCAAAAAAAAAAAAAAAAAAAAAAAACAAAAAGGAAATATTTCCCAAAAAAAAAGAACTATTTCCGCAAAAAAACTGATAAAAATTTACTCTAAATTATCCGAATTATTTACAAAATACCTTTCAACACTTACTTCAATTTTTTCACACAAACCGCAAATTACACAACCACAACATACATCAGCTATACAAACATATACAACAAACACACTACAGCTTTTTGCTCGAAGGGTGAAAATGAATGAAATGAATATTACAAGAAATTAGGAAGGAAATTAGAACAGATAAAAATAATACTTCACACAATACAGGAATAAATAAATAAATAGTGCTTATTTGAAGTAACAAACGAATATAACTTTTCTCTGTGCTGTAGTCAATTAAAATAAAGTGAAGGCTATGTAATGAACTTATTGAAACAAATAGCTCAAATAAGGTTTTTTTTTTTTTTTTATCTAGATAATAAGCTCTTTTTCTCGTGTTTAGTATCAAGACTGTTCTCCAAATAATTTCCTCGAAACTTTTAATGGATCTGGCAATAATGTGTTTACTTTTACTATATTCACTTTTACTTTACATTTTTTACAATTGCAATTCTTAAGGCAACCTTTCAATGTGGATAATTGTTTATCTAGTGTTTTTAGTTAGGACAGTTTACTTTTATTAAACATTCCAAATTAATCAATGTTTTAACTTACGCGATTTTGAAAGCAATGTGGCTGGTACAAATGTTGACAATCATTCAGGGTATACTTCCGTTTTGGGGGTAATTTGGAATTTGGATAATGATACTCTGAGGTGCTGCACAGATACCTTGACCTGTGATATGAAAATCACAAAAGGGACAATTTTGGCAATTGTACAGATAATTTTTGATCCTATTGGTTTATTAACGCCAACTGCATTGCTTCCGAAACTGTTGTTGCAAAAGTTGTGAAAACAGAAAATTGCATGGAATGATGAATTGTCTTCAAATGATGTAAATACATTTTTGAACTGGTTTAAAGAACTTAATGTTTTGAACGATGTTACTTTGCCTCGATACTTGTTTATTAATGACACGTCTGAACTACATGTATTTGTGGATGCTTGCAAGGGGGCATATGCAGCGTGTGTCTTTGTTCGATCAGTATTTACTTCTGAGGTAAAAATAAATCTCATACGGGTGAAGTCTAGAGTATCGTCTTTGAAACCTTTAAGCATTCCTCGCTTAGAATTAATGGCCTGTTGTATAGGTTCTAGACTTTCTATTATCAAGGCTATTATCTATTTCTATTATCAAGGCTTTCAGTTTCCTTGACTTAAAAGTTACCCTCTGGTCTGATTCTACCACTACCCTTTGGTGGATAACAGAGCAAGAAAATTGGTCTGTTTTCGTCGAAAATAGGTTTAAAGAGATTTGAGAGTTAACATGAGCTCATTCATGCAGACATGTTCCAGGAAAATTGAATATTGCCGACTTGTTATCGCGCGGATGTTTTGCGAAGCAAATGCTTCGGCCTAGATGGTGGGAAGGTCGCTTGTGGTTGCGAGAAAGCTCTGAAAACTGGCCCACTGTTGAGATTATTTGTTTGTCTGAAGAAGTAGAATTGGAGAGGAAAAAGATAAAAAATAGTGAATATTGATCTGTCAAAAGACGCACCCCTTTGGCATCGAATCAGTGTATCCCATTATGATAAAATGATTAAAATATTTGCATGGATATTTAAATTTGTAAATAATTGTAAAGATGGTTCTGAAAAGAATAGAAACCTTGAACTTTCACATTATGAAATTGAAAATTCTGAGAAAATTTTAATTCGTTTGGTTCAAAATTATTATCTAACTGATGAGAAATCTTATAATTTTATTGAAATGCTCATTGATGATAATGGTATTCTAAGAGTTAAAACGAGAATACTAAATAGAAATGACCATGAATCTTTTCTGCATCCAATACTTTTGCCAGGAAAATGTGATTTCACTAAGTTGTTAATCAGAAATGTACGTAATAAGAACTGTCATGCTGGTCTTCAGATGATGCAATGCATATTACGAGAAAGATTTTGGATAGCCAGAGCTAGAAGGACCATTAAAAATGTCCTCTTTAATTGCATCGTTTGTAAAAGGTTTAAAACTAAGGCTATGTCAAGCGAACCGACACCTCTGCCACCAGACCGAGTTATTGATTGTGCCCCGTTTGAAATCATAGGGATTGATTTAGATGGACTCCTGATTTTAAAAAAATGGAGGAAAGGTGTGAATCGCGCTGTTCACGTGCGCTATGTACCGTGCCATTCACCTTGAACTTGTAAATTCTCTTTCTACTGATGCTTTTCTTCTGGCGCTTCGACGATTTGTTGCTAGGCGGCGCGGACGCCCTAGAATAATCTATAGTGATAACGGGACAAATTTTCGGTGTGCCTCTAATGATTTATCAAAACTAAATTGGGCTAAGATATTAAAAGAAACGGGAACTGAAAGGATGCTCTGGAAATTTATTCCACCTACTGCAGCTTGGTGGCAGCTGGTGGGAGAGGTTGGTTCGTACAGTAAAAGAATTGCTGAAACGTACTTTAGGTAAATCAGTGTTATCATATGAAGAACTTTATACTATTATTTGTGATTGGGAAACTATAATTAATTTCAGACCCCTAACGTATGTTTCTGAAGATCCTCAGGAATTTGTCCCTCTGGCACCCGCCATGTTTCTTATCGAGAAGAGAAATTCCAATGTTGAAGATCTTGATGAATTAAATTCGTCAAGTCTTAATAAGAGATTAAAGTACAGAACTAAATTGTTAAATGATCTGCGACAACGCTTTAGAAAAGAATATCTTAGTCAACTGGTTCGAAAGCATAATGAAAAACGCTCTTTGGAACCTGTAGTTGGAGGAATAGTACTGATGGGGGATGATAACAAAAAACGGTTATTTTGGCCCTTAGTTCGAATTACAGAATTGATCCCTGGACGTGACGGAAAGATTCACACGGTTAAACTTAAGACCCGGCATGGAACAGTTGTACGACCAATACAACGCATCTTTCCTCTGGAGATGAAACATAATTCCTGATAAGAAACTGGGTGCAGAGGAATCTAATTCTAGTGCTGGATGTACGTTAAAAGGGGGAACTGCACCTGATAAAATAGTAATGCTGATAAAATATTCCTCCTCTGGGCGACTTGTAAAAGCTCCAAAAAGACTTGATCTTTTAAATAATGTTTGTTATGAGCTAAGGGGGGAGGATGTTGTGAAATGAACTGAAGTAATAACTAGCGTGAGGCGCTGCTGTTCCTGACGTCAGCCTGCGTGCTGACGAGGCCAACGTGATATACAAGGCCCCGGCGCGAAAAGCAGATTGGGAGGTCACGTGATCAAGCCAGGCTGACTGCCGACGGTCGCCTTCAACTTTGCACCGTTAATACTCGATCGTTTCTATGCGGCTGTTACAAGTGGCTACGTTTCTTTAAAATTACCTTTTTTTTCTCTTTAAACTAATACTTAAGCAATAATGCACTTCGCATGAGAAAATTTTAACACTTTTAACAGAATTATTCTTTGAATTAACTTTTTTTTTAACATTGTGCAATGACAGCACAGTGTATTTCTGCTATCTTTGTTTTTGCTGAAAACAAATTTTTAAAATAATTTTCTTATATATATGTACAAGTCTGCCGAATATTTGGTCAGTCTTTTTTTTTTCTTCCTGAAATAGATTACTGATATTATTTTGTTAAATGTTATTTCAGATACAAGAATATTTAACTACTTAAATGCAAGCTGAAAACAATAATTAAATATATATATCAAGGTATTAATACAGACACGAAAACCCAGCATGAGAAGATAATGAAACGAATTCACTATCATAAATTATTATGAATTGGTTAGAACTTGTTTCATTTTCCCTGGAGATTCAAATAAGTTAGGACCAATTACAATAATTAAATATTTACCTAACTGCTTTACCCTAATTTTCATTTATCAATTTATAGCATAATTTATGCTATCCTCCCAATTTTTCCCATGAACTGTTTTCAGTTCGTAATTTTTTTTTCTAATTTCAGAGATAATTATCATCAGTTTAAGTTAGCATTAATACATGAAATATTTAGGTCATTGGCTTCTTGATTTGATCTTCAGTTATCTGTGAGAAATGCTGAATGTAAACATTTAAGTGCACCTGATGAGAAATTATGAATTTTATTTTGAAACACATTAAAAGCACACTGATGTAGGCTATGTATATTTTTATTCCAGAAAAATATTTCATACATTACTTAAGAAGACATAGAACATCATACTTCTAAAATACTAAAATACAGAAGAAATATAATTAATTTTCTAACTTAAGAACAGCAGCAAAATAAATCCACAAAATAGTACTGAAAAAACTTTAAAAATAAATGAAGCAGCTGAAATAAAGCAAATTTACATAGAAAAATATAAATGCTTTATTAACATTACATTTACTAATGTTTAATCTCTTTTGGCTAAATTGTAATAATGTAGCCTAAATGATTAAATGTCCATGAAGGTAATATTCTGTTTGCAATATCTGCATTTGAAAATTTCATTTCACATGTCTATGCAGCGTTGGCCTCGGCGTGCTGAATATTTTGAATGTTTTTCCTGCAGACAGAACTGAAAGCTGATCACGGAAGCGTGAAAGACTGTCGTGATGAAAATAAAGAACTGTTGGCGTATTAAGATTTTTTTGGTCTTTATTCATGATGCACCCAGCCTCGGGTAGAGGAAACATGTGATTGAATGAACTGTTTTGAATATATTTCTTTATATATTTTCTGTGTTCTCCATAACAATATGAATCTAAAGGGCACAGAGAGAAATATTTCAATAAAAAACGGTAAAAGTTTACAATTGGGTGCCCCTTGTTTTTTGGCAATTTTTTTTGACGCCAAGAAGGCAAAATTTCAAAAAGGCCGCTACACAAATCCAAAATAAGAAATAAAAGAATTTCACAAACTCCGTGCCCATGTACACATCGACCTATTTTCACTTAAAAAAACATCAGAGAATTGCGCAAACTAGTCATTGCACATTGCCTCGACTTTGTTCATGTGCACATCGATTTATTTTCACTTAAAAAAATCCAGAAGCTAAAACCAAGTTAAAACTCTCATGGTAACCAGAAATGGGGTTGCATCGCCAAAACTGAACAAAATTTTTCCCAATCGAAAGGACACCCAATTCTACACTAGAGCCTAATTCTACACTAGAGCCATGTTAATACAATAGCCAAATTATTTCTATTTCAGTGAAAAATCTAATTTCTTGCTGATATAACTGATAAACTTAACATAAGCATTTTGGAAGCTTTCAAATATAAGATAAATGTAAAAACCTAGTCGCGGCCATTAGGGCCTCAGAACGATTGAAATCACAGTGTCACCAACACCAAAATGACTCGTTTACTGTTCATCATAATGTCGCGAAATCTTGTGTGTATCATATATTACGATATTAAATTCTCAACGAGAAAAGATGAATAACTTGTCGGTTTCTGGATATATTTGGTATGTTTTTTAAAAGTTCCATGAGAGTTGAAATACTACTGAAAGATTTCACAGATAGTCTGTTTTCATATTCCAATGTGGAATTTTTATTCATTTAATTTAGATGAATAGTAACCAACTCAGTATAATTTCTAGCTTTGCAAATAGAAAAATACGGAGTTTTAATCCTAGTGTATGATACACATGAGATTTGGTGACATTATGATGAGCAGTAAATGAGTCCCTTTGGTGAATGCCAGGGCTGTACCGTTTACTGGGATTTTACCAAGCTAAAGTTTACTATACAATTTAATATATGAGAAAAAATAATTTACTTTCATTCCCTTTAAATAGGGGTTATAGTTCATTTCCAGTCAATAACCAAAATTTTTAGCAAGTTAGAGACTTAAATTGAGCACACAAAATTTTGTTGCTTGAAATATCAATTAATTGTTCTTTTTCATTTAAGGATATATTGGAATTGAAAATATCAAAGGAAATTGAGTCATGAATCCAACCTAATTCCTTATTTGGAAATCTTTTGAAAAGTTTTCTGTCAGTTTTATCGTTTCTTGAAAAATGTTTTTAAACAACAAGAAATCTATGTTATTTTCTTTAGTAAATTCTGAAAAACATGGAAACATGTCTGTGTATTTGTTCAATTCTCCTTGCCAAAGCATTAACTTAGCTTTTAAAGGTGCTCAGTTTTAATATAGTATTATTTAAAGTATGCTCAGTATTAAAATGTTTGTAATTTTTCTGTGTAGACACGAATTTAAATTAAGTTTTTCGAAAATGTCTACCACGTAACTGAACTTTCTTAACCAATCATTATTAATGAATGAACTTTCCGATGTAAGTCGAAAATATGTCACACTATTTTTCCGTGCGAGAGTCAACTGACTTCGGTATGCAATAATAATGTCTCATG
The DNA here is from genome assembly GCA_000611955.2 of Stegodyphus mimosarum. Classification (NCBI taxonomy): domain Eukaryota; kingdom Metazoa; phylum Arthropoda; class Arachnida; order Araneae; family Eresidae; genus Stegodyphus; species Stegodyphus mimosarum. The sequence goes on from KK119395.1 coordinate 98,405, forward strand.
TCATTATTAACCCTCTTAGTCCTTTATTATTACCTGCTAATGCTGCAGCAGCATCAGTACAAACTGCCACACAGTGCATCTAGCTAAATTATTTGTTTCAAAATATCTGTTAATAATTTCAAATATTTTCCCCAGTTGTTTTAGCTTCCAAATTTTTACAACATAAAAAATATCGTATTGTGTTGTTTTCAAAAACATATCTCAGATAAACAATGAATTGAGACATTCTAGAAATGTTGGCAGTTTCAAAAGTTGTATAGCAAAAACAAGATTTTGTATTTACTTTGAAAAAAAAATTGTTTTCATAGTACATGATGTGACAGAAATTCGGCGATTAATGATATCTCTTGATAACGCTATTGCTTTTAAATCGTTACTATATTTTTCTTTATGCATAATTGATGTCCTTTTAATTGCCGAAGGAAGAATGAGCGATTTTCCAATTGTATGAGTTTTTAAATTTTTTACAATTAAATATGAAACTTCTAAGAATTCCCATAAAGCCTTCTCAGAAACTGTTGTGTATTTTTTCAAAAATACTTTTTACTTTTCATACTCTCCTCATTTCGTAAAAAATTCTTCAGATTTATTTACTAAATCTTTATGTTTAGTTTCTAAATATGTTTTTAATTTAGCAAGTTTCATGCTTCCGTGCACCAATTTTTAACAGCATTTAATGTACAATGGCTATTCTTTTCCATCGATAATGTAACATGTAAAATAGTATATAATAAACCCATCTTGACATTTACTCAGTCTTTATTAGAAGTAGACAGAGAGCCAGTGGATTTATTTTTGTTTGCCTTTTCATTAATAGTTTTTCTAAGTTTATTAGATGTTGGTCCATCATTTCTATTTCTCTTGTGAACATTGGATACCTATTTTTGGCCATTTAACCACAATGAAGAAAATTGCAACTAAAGTAAAATTGTTTTTATTATCCTTTGAGCACGCTATTGAATTTTTTAATACTTAGAAAATGTTATGTGCTTACTTGACAACAAATTTGGTTAGAAATAAGAAACATAGTTTATAAACGATGCGTACTACTAGCACAAATTACATTTAAGACACTACTGAGATAGACTAAAAAACTACACTGTCTTAGCTGCACATGCGCAGTTGCTTTGAAATTTGATTCGAACTGTTTGGAAAACATCAAATATGACGTACAAATCAAGTGGAAAAAATCAAAATATGGAAAAGCTTAATTTAAAATTCATGTTAAATGTTAAAAAAAATCCAAAATTCTTTTCAAATGCTGTACATTTTTATTGTCAAATATATTTCTTTGAATTTGGCAACACCCAAAAATTTGTTCGTAACTCCCCGTTTGCACACCAGTGCCACAACGTGTAAGCGGGCATAGCACTCTATATTCATGTAAGCAGGATTAATTCTCAATAAATGGTTTAAATTTTGTACAAAACAATATAAGTTATCTATTTTTCAATTGCATTTTGAAAAAATGATGTTAAACTTGCCTTCAACAGAACAGCATGCAACAGAGTATCATCAAAATTACGGGGAAAGTGTGACTTATGTGAAAATGGATAAATATCGGCTGTCCAATGTGAAAAATTATGACAAGTGAATTACAGTTTAAATTGTTGTGTCTGTAGCTTGTGTCTGTTGATTATTTAACTAAATACAGAATGATCTGTTCCTTCAAACTTCTGCTGGAATAACTGCTATAAGATCTATTCCATTTCAAATCAGCAGAAAGCACATTTTGTATTCTACTTATTTAACAATTACGGTTATCTCCCATAATACTTACAAGGAATGAGTTAGGTGATTTAACTAATGCGCAACCAATTTGATTCCTTATTTACACGAACAAGATGCCTGTATCACGCAATGCTATGTATGCTGATGATACCATGATCATGACTCAGAATTAATCTATGTGTTCAGTCATAGACTCCTTACAAGAATATAACCATGCACTGGAGTCCTAGCTTCAGCAGGGACATTTTGCTGCGCCATGCAATCTTTGTGGGTCCTAAATTTGAAAAATTTGCCATCTCAAAATTAAAAAATTTTACTGCTGAATGTTTCTCAAAATTCCAAAATTTTGCACACCTGCGCGTAACTGCATTGGTTCTAGACTCAGTTACCCAATGTACAAACAAAGTCAAATATTTTAATGTTATTTTAGACCACCAATTCCCTGATGCCAATCCATTTCTTTCCTGTTTTGTTTCTCAGCCGAATTATCTTTCTGTGGGAATTTTTCAATATTTTTACTGTTTCAACTGAATGGAAATATAAGCTAAAATGTTTCAAATGGCTGTTAGTGAAAGAGCAGAACAAATACCCCACATTATTATTACCCCTATTTATCTCCTGTTTCAATTCTGAGTTGAATTATGTTTTCTGATAGAATTTTTCCATATTACGTATTTCAGCTCAACAAAAAATCAACTTTCAAAATATAGAGGAAAAACATGTTCTAAAATGTTTCAAAATGAAATTGCAGGATAAATAGAGAAATTAGTTTTTTCTGGGAATGTAGGAGTTCTAATAGCTTATATATATAGTCCAAACACTTTTGTATATACACACTGAAAAGCCATTATATTATGATCATCCTATTAATAACATATAGGACTACCTTTAGGCCTCAAAACTGCTAGCACCCGGCATGGCATTGTCTTCACAAGGTGCTGTTACATAGTCTGAAGTATCTAGTACCAAGCATTCACCAAATGGTCCTGCAATTCCCGCACATTGCAAGGGGATAGCATGGCAGCATGAGTTTGGTTTTCTAGGTGCGATCACACATGCTCTATTGGATTAACATCAGGTAAACTTGGAGGCCAAGAAATGACTTGAAAGTCACTGGAATGTTCCTCGAACCACTTCCCGACGATTCGACCCTTACGACATGATACATTATCCTGTTGGTAAACAACATCCCCCGCCGGAAATACTGTTGTCATGAGTGGGTGAACCAATGATGTTCACATAGTGCACAGATGGCAGGGATTGTTCTATGGGGATTATGGGTCCTAATGTGCTCTTTGAAAGCATTGCCCGCACCATAATACTTCCGCCACCAACTTCTTTCTCCAACTGTACATCCGTAAGACAGGGTTTTGTTTGGAAATTGCCGTATTAGCACATGCCCGTCGATGTCATGGACCAGAAAACGCGATTCATCGGACCAAGCATCTTTCTTTCTAATGTGCAATTTCTATGATTCTTGGCCCACTGCTGATGCAACTGGCAATGACGTGCCGTCAGTGCAGGGAACGCTTCGGTCTCCAGGTGCATAGGCCCATACGCAGCAATGTAAATCACAGTGTGTTGAGAAATGCTGTCTGGGTCGCCAATGTTGTAGCTCTTCGGTTACAGCGAACAATGCGTAGCAATCTCTCTGCTCTCATCTGCAGTCAATGTGCCATTGACAATGAAAAAAAGGAACATAATCAAGAGGGAAAAATTTCATTGTATTACTTTTTATTGTACTGGCACAGGAACAACACCAATCCAGAATCAGGGTTTAATGCTACTATTAACATGCATTATAATCCCCATTGCTGCATCTGATTGCCAATTTGCTTTTAGGTAAAGTATTTAAAGAATAATCCTGTCTTCTGTTCCAGATGAGTTTCCTGGACAGAATTATATTTGGTTTATTGTGTGTAATAAGATCAAACTTTCCTGTTTAAAGCGTTGAAAGAAAAAGTGTTGTAGTTTCTATTATTAATGCTTTTATGTGGATTATAATGTGGTCACAAATTTTTTGTATGTGTTCTGTCTAAATGGGCTGCAACATTACTTAACTGAAGTTTAAAAGAATTGAATTTAAATACAAGTGTTCAAATTTTAATTTGTACTTACTTAAATAAAATTAGATTATTGTATAAATAAATTCCTTCATATGCTGCAAATTTTATATACCTATCTGGTTCATGAGTTAATGAGCTTTCAAATAATTGAATATAAATATACTTAACCTAAAAACATTGTTACAGTACAAAATTCTCTTTCATGCCATTCCGATGAATTTTATATACCCATCTAGCAGGTGGATTTAATGAGCTATCAGATAGTAATTCAACACCATCTGTTATGACCAAATTCTTAGAATGAGCTATTGCTTCAGCAGGGCTCATTCCAACGAAACAGACTTTTATTCTTACACAAAGCTTTACATATGCCTACATTTGAAAAATAAACTCGATTTGTAAACTGTTTGAAATTTACTAGAGCTATTTTGCTTTTATACTGCATTAAATTAATGCAGTTTGTTTGAAAAAAAAAAAACTAACTCGATTTGAGTCATTTTATTTAGCTTACTTCTGATTATCTAAAATTCAACATTTAACATTATTTCAGAAAGATATCAAAATGTTCTGCAGATTCGGTCTGGTAACAATTATTTACCAGTAAAGCTTTAAGATACATTTTGTGGCTTGATTGATATTATATTTTGCAATTTTTAACAATTTGACACCATAGAGCTGTAATATACTAGAGAGAGAAACGGCAACCCTGAAGGGGAACAGGAATGCGAACCACGTGACATATGGAACATTTCCCGAACCGTATTTCCCGCGAATCTTCCTTAGCAATCTGTGAGAAGCAAGTACGCGCATTGTTTCGGACTTAAAAAATGGTACTTTCGTGCTCCGCATATGGATGTAATTCCAGATACGTGAAAGGTGAAGGAGTAACATTTCACAGATGAGCTTTTTCTAAAGTTTTAAAACCTATTTTTTATAAAATATAGAGGTGTTTTAGCCACTCTACTTGCCGTTTTCTAATAAAAATAGATTTTCTAATTTTATATAATATATGCATACGTGAAATAACATTTAAATAAAAGTATCTTAATATATATGTATGTTTTTAATAACTGCGTTCTGAAAAAAATGTTAAAATTTTAGTTATATGATATAATTTTAATTAGTCTAGTATTCTGCTTTGGCGACATTTTTTGTACGCCAACAGACTTTGCTTCAAATGCGTTTAGTTATATATTCTTTGTATGCGTTTGCTTATGCGGACATGTACGAAGTAGTAATGTATGTATTTAATACTTGGTAATGTCGATACAATACACTGTGTAAGAACTGCATAAAATTATGATTTTTTTTTACATGAATGACCTTATTTTATCCCCTTTTCTTGCATCCAAATACTATAACAAATATGTTTACTTTCAATCACGTATTTTCTTTCTTATATCATGTTTCTGGCATTTATTTTAATATTAAGAATTTGTTAAGTATTAGGAAAATAGTCATTATATAGCAGCTAAATTTCAAAACTTTAATAATTTTAAGTTTCTTTTTAAAAATAATGAACATTATTTAAATTTTACCTTCTAAAATTATTTAAAATAGTGCGACTACATTGTGCAACGTGCATAATATATTTATTTTTGCTAGTAAAAGGAAGTCTTAATTTACCTCATTTTTGTTTCATAATTTATGAATTTACCTCTCTCTCTTCCTTTTAACTTATATCGGCTATATTGACATTCATTTTTACTTCATTTAATTTAATATCTTTCTCACTTTGATTTGCCTACTATGTAGTTCTCTATAATACACCGTATTAACATTAAACTTCCTTTTCATATTAACATTGAATTTCTTTTTTGTATTAATTTCTGTTTTCACTCATTTTACTTATGTTGTCTATTTTTTATTTATTATTCTGTCCTAAGCACTAAAAAAACCTTCTATTTTTTATTTTTTATATATTTATTTTTTCCCCTGGCCAATTTTTAGGCTTATAATCTTCCCGTTTTATTTTAATCTCTTTTTCACTCAAAATAATTTCTAAAATTATCTTTGCTCCTTCTTTATGCATTATTATTGCATTATACTATATATATATATATGAATTTTATTTATTTTTAAAATTTTTTTAATTATTTTATTTTCCATCTACTATTTTTAGTATGTATTATACACTTTGCCTAAATCACTTTTTATTTATTTATTTATTTGTTTATTTTTAAATGAAAAAAACTGTTTTTTATTTTTATTTTATTTATTCTATTACATTTTTCTGATATGTTGTATTTATTGTACACTGCTTCGTCTCATTCTGTTTTTGCCTTTTTTCTCTTTGTCTGCCTTTGTGCTTCTAATCCAGGTATGACTATTTGTCTGGCTGTCAGAGGTAGACTGCATTTTGCAAATTTAATTTGTGCAGTATAGAAACAGCTTTATAGTGATGCTACCCTCCTGATGAAATCATCACTATTTCCCCTTTTTTTATTTAATTTTATTCACTTTTAACGGAAAAAAATCGCCAGCCGTGGCGATAGTACGCCAAAGTCTAGGTTCAGTTTCATTTCATGCCCAAACTCCTGCAGCTCATTCCTGTGCCGCTTTTCGCCCGGTTTTGAATGGCGATGCTCGGTCTAGTATATAACAGGTCTATGTTTGACACTAAAGCTATGTTGAGATTGCATTGTTTATGGAAAAATCCTATTAATCCTAGATATAAGAGAAAGAGTCGGTTCATACATATCAGAGATTTATATAAATAACTTTTGTAATATATTGTATAAATTAGTGGTAAGAATGTTTTTTATCCATTTTATGTCTAGGTATGTCTCATGTCTGTTTCTGAAGTCTGTTAAATATTGTTTTATCAAATCCTTGTCAATCACTCATTTAAACTACAACACTGCACAATCCTAAATGTTGGAAATTATTTCTCATAAATTTTAATTTTTATGAAAATTGTTGAGAAATATATAGAAACATTTATCATTCCAGCAAATTGGAGGTAATGGCAATTGCATGCACGTTAAACAGGTTAAGACAGTTCATAATCGGCATAAGATTTACAATATAGAAAGTTTCACTTAAAGAGAAAAATTATTTCTAATGTGTCAACTAAGTAATTTGACAGTTATGGCATTTAAATATTAATTACATTGGCAAACTGACGATTTTGCATGCTGCCTTTCTTACAAGAAATATATCTTATTTTAAAAGCATCATGAAAAATTTTAAGACTAGTTTTTAATATGTTTTTTCTTCTCTTACTATAAAGCATGGACTATATACATTATATTTTTGGCACACTGTCACTGTTTTTAGGTTATGTGCCATTAATATCCACTATGCACTTACAAGAAATAACTACCTTGAAATTTCAAGTTTGAAAATTATGGCAATTATTTTAATCATTAGCGTCAAGCTGATATGATTACAGAACAGTTTTCAAATTTTAATTAAAATAGGATTTTTTAATACATAATGAAACCAGTCTTTCAATGAAAATTTTTATAAACAAAATGGTATATAGCAAAGTACTATTTACCATTAATTTAAATGGAAAAAGGTTCTCGGATTACAAAATAAAACTTTCAAATTATATTTTAAAAAATTGAAACTATACTAAAATATAAAATGATGTAATAAATATATACTCTAATCAGTAATAACTTTTATTAATTAGCCCTTGAAAATTTAAAAGGGCAGCAAGTGCATTATAATTAGAGGTGACTGAGTAATGATTGCACACTCTTAGACTAAAAAAAAAAAGACGCACCAAGAAGGTGTCATCCGAATGGGACGAAAATCGGTAGAAGTGATGTACATGTAAAGAAAAAAAAAATGCTTACAGTTTGAGAAAAATTGGATGATTTATTGAAGTGACAGAGCCTCACAAAGTGAAAAAGTCAGTAAGGCGTTTGTCCACCTCTGGCCCTTATGCAAGAAGTTATCCGGCTTGGCATCGACTGATAGAGGTTGCAGATGTCCTCCTGAGGGATATCGTGTCAAATTCTGTCCAACTGGCGCCTTAGATCGTCAACATCCCGAGCTGGTTGGAGGGCCCTGGCCATAATGCTCCAAACGTGCTCAATAGGGGAAAGATTCGGCGACCTTGCTGGCGAAGATAACGTTGAGCAAGCACTAAGGCAAGCAGTAGAAACATGTGCAGTGTGGGGGCATTATCTTGCTGAAATGTAAGCCCAGGGTGGCGTGATATGAAGGGCAACACAACTGACCTTAGAACTACGTCGACGTATCGCTGTGCTGTAAGGTTGCGATGGATGACAACCAAAGGGGTCCTACTATGAAATGAAATGTCACCCCAGACCATAACTCCTGTTGTCGGCCTGTCTGCCGGAAGACACTCAGGTTGATATCACATCGTTGTCCGGGGCGTCACCAGACTCGCCTTCGCTGGTCATCGAGGCTCAGTTCAAAGCGGGACTCGTCACTGAAGATTATTCTACTCCTGTCAGTGACATTCCAGTGCGAATGAGCCCGGCACCACTGCAAACGGGCTTGACGTTTTACAGAGGTCAATGGTAGTCGGCGCAAGGGGCGCCGTGACCTCAGCCCCCTTTCTGTGAGCTGTCTATGAATGGTCATTGAGGTCACTGAAGCCCTAGTTTCACGTACAATCGATGATAATAATGCATCTGGGGGCTGTGAGTGACTCTCTGACTATTGATCGGTCTTCACGTTCTGTCGTTTCTCTAGGCCTACCGCTTCCCTCTTGACGCTGTGTGTGGGCATGGATCACCCATTCCTGCCAACATCGTCTAATAGTGGCATCGTTCCTGCTCAAATGTCGAGCTATTCGCCGATAAGATCAACCGGCTTCTTTGAGCCAACTACACGACCTCTCTCAAGTTCTGATATCTGCGCATATCGTTCGCGCACCTGTATGCGAGCCTTAGTTACTGTCTACCAGAGTACACGAAATGAAATTCGTGAGGAATTTATGACCTGGCATCGTAATTTCTCCTCTTAAATATCCTGACAGTTGCGCAGATCATATGCGCTGTAGCAACAACCGCTCATTCATTGGCAGCCAAAATGTAAAATTTTGCATTTTTGTCGAAACCTGTATGCATTTCAATTTGTGTCCAATTTGCTTTATATCTTCTCGGTGCGTCGTTTTTTTTTGTCTAAGAGTGTATGTGGTATCCTGTTCTGTCAATGATCTGATGCTAAGAGACGCAGTTTTTTGATGCAGAATAAGGAAGAACAAGGATCATTTTAGCAGTATCTTACCATTGTTTGAGTGTATACTGTTCCTATAATCTCTATGCCTGTTTGCTCATAGCACTGGCAATCCAGGTTTGTACTGTGCCATGGTTAGCATAAAATATTAAAAATAATACATTCATTGTACAGAAATTTGTTTTCATGTATGATCAGTTCATTTTGAAAAAAGTGTCTTAGATCAGTATGCTTTTTTAAAATTAAGTCATACATTTTTGCCGTCATTACATTCCATAAAAATGCTAAATAATAATTTTTCTTTTTCATTCTAGAAAAATGAAAATCTATGTTTTCTTTTATAAACCCTTAGTTATTTCTGAGAGTAGATTTAAAACTTCTGTAAAACGGAAGTGGCATAAAGGATATATGTAAAAAGGATTTAATTCAGGAATTATAAATTTCAAAATATTAAAAATATTTATTTTTAATATTTAGAAATTGAGTGCGCTTTTTACTAAACATAAAGAACTTACCATTGTGTAGATATAATTCCATTTTTTCTTTCAGATGATTGAGGTCACATAAGAAGTATTTTTGAAAAATGAACAAAAAAAAAAGAGTACCACATATATATTTTTATTTTGATTCATTTCATCGTATTTATATGATAAATCTGTATTTATTTTGAAAAGTTTAGAATGAGAATTAAAGGAGTACAGGTTGGTTGCATTTAAATTTTTCACTTTGTGGCATGGGTGCACTTTAAACAGCATTGAACAAAACGTCCACAAGAGGTTTGTAGGAGTGGAAGAGGGGTTGATGATCCTTGAATCTTATCTCCTGGTCATTGTTTCAAAATGAGATAGAGCTGGGCAAAATTCACCTATAATACGTCATCACCTATAATGCGCCCAAGGTTTAAACTAATCACAGAAAAAACCAAGTGCACTCTTGGTTACAATGATTTCGTGGACTTTTCTGTTGTTACTGTCAGAAAAGTCATGAAAAGCTATTATGTATTATTAATTGCTTAAGCGTTGAATTAGCTTATTAGATAAATGATTTTTCCTGCTATCGTTTGTGAATAATTTTGCATTCTGAAGCTATCAGTTCAATATGCAGATAGTACATATAGAAACTATAAATTTGTTCATTATTTTATAATGTAATGGATGCTGTATCTATAGAATTAATATTGTTACGAATTTGAAATTTATTTGGCTATTTATTTAGAATTGTAATTAGATTTGCTTCATGTTGCCTTAGCAACGCAGACGATTTTTGAAGAGAAAGCTACGTCAAAAAAAAAAATAACAATAAAAATAACCATCCAGAAAAGTCTAGAAAAATCGAGATTGTTCTACTGATAATTAAAAAGCTTATAAAAGCCGAGGTGAAACAGCTCATCTCAGTTAGTTAGTTAGTTGTTGTTGTTGCTGTTATACTTGTAGCTGTAAAAAGCGAACTGCTGTTTGTTTACTTAATGCTGTATTGATTGTAGCGAATTCGCTGTGACATAGAACTATTTTATCTGTTTTGAACTGAGTTTTTGCTAAACGTTTGAGATATTGTGCGAAGATTTGTGAAGAAATATTTCAGCATTTTAATTTATTTCTTGTGGAAAGAATAAATTTTTGTTAACTTTTTTTACGACTTGTGCATTCAATATATAACGAACCCGTACGCACGTAACAATATGCTTAACAATTGCAATCTGATATGCTTTCAGCTGATGCAAAAATTATGTTTTCGAGACTTCTTAACCAGGGCAATTAAAATAATGGCGATATCTGAAGTAAAATTAAATGTAGGACATGTGAGGTACTGAATATCACGAAGAGTAATAAAACACATTGCCCATTAGGTAGAACAATTCCTACGTTGATTAATATTACTACTATTACTTATCCTATTACTACGTACAATTCCTTCCTTGTTCACATACATGTTTATGGCACTGCCCGTTATCGTCACCATTTTGAAGGTATTTACTAACAGTCTGCAGATGTATAATAGAATAAAAATTTTATTATATTATTAATTATTATTTTACCGGCACGAAAGTAGTTGAACACACGACCACTTCTTTCACCGAATGAATGGAGCATAAGCAATTCCAGCAACATCACATCGAAGTATATGCCGAAATTAAACTTGAATCAAAAGTGCATAGATTCTTTTTGACATACTTATTACGACATCTCGTACCTTATTATTTTTTTAATTCTAACATGTAAAGCAGCTAAACATTCTTTATTTCTGTCCTGTATGCTGACACACATAATCCTTAAAAATAAACTTTGCTGCTTCCAATTTGCATTGTTTTATTTTGGAAGATTCAATTCAATGCACATGGGAAACAGCTTCAAAACGTATTTTCCAATTCTCCCATCGATCTTCACTATTAAGATCGCATCTAATCTCAAAGTCGAAATTCTCTTTTCCTCCGAACTTAGAAGACACAACTTTGTACGAACATCCATCAAATAATATTCACTTTCCACTTCATTTCACATACTCCTATCCATCGCGAATTTGAAACATAAACCGATTGAGACAGCGTTACTTTCCTTGGGCGCATGCGCTTGGTGTCACAATTTCGTCAACAGCTGATAAATCGCCAAATTTAGTCGCGGGTTGCGTTTCCTAGGGAGGAAATAGAAATACGCCTCCCGCGAAAGACGGGTACGAAGGTCTCTCACGCCTCTTCACCTAACACCAACATCTTCAGAGGACTTTCGGCTTGCCGCATACTTAAAGTGTCCCCATGCCACACGGACACTACACATTTATAAACATGAATGCCTTCTCCGGGATTCGAACTCAGGCCCTTCGGTACCTCAATAAGCTCCCCCAACTACTATACCGTCCAGGCAATTGTATGGTCATTTATAAAACTTTTAAAAATTTGTCGTCTTGCTATCAAATGCATTCCATTATTAGAAATAATGGTAACTTTACCGCAATTTCATTTAATTTTTCTATCAGTTTTAAAATTGCGCCGCTTCTCTAGTATTCAACTTTCAGATCAGTTTCTAATCTATCAACAAAATTCAGTCCGCCTCATAACAATTCCATCTCTAATTTTAATTATTGGAGAATTTATAGTACGTCTTGTCATTTTTGTTTGACAGATATTAATCAAACTAAAAGAGCATTAAAATTGAGGAACAAGAATCTTATATACGGAAAGGAATGATAATCAAACTATCAGAAGCTAATCAAAGTTTAAAACTTAATCCAAGTTAGCGAAAATGAATCGCAAATATTCTTTATTGACCCCGTATTCACCAACAGTTGGTTAACTCATGTATCAAGGAATCTACACTCCTCAAAAGTGAAACTGCAGCACCAAGAAAGAATGCTCATAGCGTCATGCAAATTGCAGGGTGGAGAGTTGTAAGATGATATACAAATGATTAAAAAGAAAACAATATGCAAATGATAAAAAAACAGACACATGAAATCATTATAAACCAATTTATTCAGTATCTAATGTGCCAACCTTGGGCAGCAATGCATGCCGCAATCCGGCGAGGCATGCTATCAATGAGTTCATTGATGGTTGCCTGGGGTAGCCTTTGCCAAGCCACATCCACTGCTGTACGCATATTATCCAGTATTTGAGGCTGTGGTCGTCGATTAATGTCACATTCAATGACATCCCACAGGTATTTGATGGGATTCAGATTTGGAGAGGCTGCCGCCAGGCTGTTAAGAGTATGCCGCGCGACGTGCGGCTTGGCATTGTCTTGTTGGAACACCATGTTGGGTGTGCCCTGCAACCAAGGCAAAACAACAGGCTCCACAACTTGCGTGACATAGCGGTCCGCTGTTGAACTACCGTTAATGTGTACCTGGGGAGCCTTGTGATCAAACATAATGCAACCCCAAACCATAATGCCCGGTGTGAGGCTCGACGAAATGGGCTGTTCCGTAGTGTTCTCTGGGTAGCCGCGATATCCGTCATTCCTCCACAAACAGAAACGAGATTCATCCGTGAACAAAACACGATGCCATTCGATGGTCCATGCACTATGACGCTGACACCACACCAGGCGTCTAGTCTTGTGTTCAGCAGCCAATGGTACCCTTTGAACGTAAGCGTACTTCATGCAATCTGTTGCGCATAGTTTGGGTGGACACAGATCCACCTGCTCATGGAGGAAACCAGCTTCAGATGTCACGTGACGTGGAGAAAGGGTCTCCAATATTTGAGCGCTGAATACGCTGGTTTGTGAGCTCTGACGCGCACCACTTCCTCTTCGACGTGCGTGTACACCTTCCTGAATCCATCGTATGACACAGCATTGGATGGTACGTTGTGCCCAACACGAGTGGTTATTGTGCGCAGCGACAAACCAAGTTCATAGAGTTCGGTAATATAGTCACGTTCTCCGGTCATTAATTGATGGTATTGAGCTTGCTTATGCGTACCACATGATACAATGCGTGCCCAACGTTTATCATTGGCATATCCACTTCACAACTCTCTCTCCTGCAATTTGCATGACGCTACGCGCATTCTTTCTTGGTGTTGCAATTTCACTTTTGAGGAGTGTACATATCAGTGGCAACTCACAGTCTCAGCTACGATTAGCGCTTTCGCTACTCTTTAATAGTGAATTACGGAAATGATACAACAGAGTTATTTCTAACGGGCATTGACAATGGCTATAAAGAATCATCTGTCTTTCAAAAAAAAAAAAAAAAGCATACACTAGATGACTACATGTTTGTTTACATTCATCAGGTCATTGCACGCAAAGAATTTAAAGTTGTCTAGAGACTATATGGAGCCAGCACATCACCCTTGCAAGGCAGGTTATTTCGTAATGGAAATCAGTCTCAATGGAACCGTGATTGCTCAGAAGTGAACATTACGATATCTGAACATCACACTTAACGATATTTGTATGGAATTGACGACCACATAGGCTCAGCGGTTTCTTGATTGCTAACAGGTGGTCTTAGTTCAAGCGGCATAAAATAAGTAGGTAGAATTTTGACTTAGAGGTGTTCAGTCATTATCCGCTGCGCAACAATGTCGATTCCCAAGAGGTTTTATTTGCATTCAAAATATGCTGTTAAATCCGTAATAATTAATTAATCCGTAACACATTCTTTGTACCTTTTGACAACATCATTATATTCTCATGTTTAAATTTTTTGAATGCGTTTGAATGGCGTATGTCGTCTGTGATTTTGTTGCTACTTTATTCTACTTTAAGCTTAAATAAATTTTATCTGTACCAGTAATTTGAACATATGTGAAATAAGGCACGTTCAGTTCGATTCACAGAAAGACCCACGGAAGTCGACAGAAGTCGCGAGCTCCCTGTAGCTCTTCCTTCAGCGGGTCCACCGAGATATCGCACAAACGATAGCTATATAGTTACCGGAAACATTTCCGAACTGTTGATCTCTGTAATCACCCAGACGATGACACGAGACTCGCTCGTTATCGAGTAGATGTCAAAAAAAGGCAGGTTGTTCCGTCCCGACGGTTACAGACTGGAGACCCTAAATGAATGTAACCAAGAAAAGATATATTTTATTATCGAAAATGAAATTAAAAAGTGAGTAAACTTGATTCCGACAACGCAAAGGAAGTTTCAGTAAAGGGTTTAAGATTGTCGCAGGATTCTCTCACAATGAGAAATAAAAAATAAGAAGAGTAAAAAAATGTTAAAATCAGCTTCACACTCTGTAAAGTTTTACGTCCGAAATTTTCAGAAGAAATTCTATTTCTTTATCCCAATGGCCTTCAAAGAGCGAAACTTCATAAAGACAAAGCAACAAGTCATAATTTGAAATGTACCACTGCTTTTCTTGGAACAATGATAATACAGCTATTGCATATTGATACGAATTTTGTACTTAGATAGGTAATTTCAGTAGAATTATATATAAAATTGTATTTTTATATGTAATGTAATGGGAAACAAATTTTAAGAGAAAGTTATGCCGGAAAAATAAGAGTACAGGGGCAAGTGCATTTAATATTGAGTAAATTGTTATTTCGGTAGCTTGGCGAGATGTCACCAATCTGACAATGGTTTTGGCGGTTTATTTTATCGACTATTTGGCCCGTTCCCTGTTTCACCATAATATATATTGGAATTGAATAAATGTAATTGACCACTATGTTAGCCGTAATCGTAATCCAATTGCTTTCCAGTAATTTCGAGAAGCAGAAAATACTAGAAATATATCGGCGGCCGGTTGAAAACTAAAAGTCCAGAGAGAAAGCATCTGAGTTCAGTTGCTTAGTTATTGTCGTTGTGAGTTGTAGTTCCGCCTGAACTGAGATAAATCTGAGTTAGCTAATTTTTAGATGCGATTTTTGCATTGCGCTGTGTTTAATGTTCTTAGTAGTTTGAAGTGTAACTACTGATTATACTGTGAACTCTTATACGAACATTTCTGTAGAAAATTTCGGAGTTCTGAAACATTTATTTTGATAAAAATAAATTTTTATTAACCTATTATCGAACTTGTGCATTCAATCTATTACGAACCTGTACGCACGCAACAATATATACCTTTTCAATGTATTCCTGCAAAAGTGTCCTGACATTTCACCTGTGGAGTATTGTGGCTCCTGTTTCTTGGAAAGAGCTCATCCTCCCCCACAACACCACCGCCACCAAGACTGATGGATTCTGGAAAGTAATGGAAGAGGAATAGAAAGTTTTAATTTCCTTCAGCCCGAAAATTTTACGAAAAGCCCTTATTTCACAGAAATCACAAAACAGACTTTTAATCCAGAAAAAGGCTATTAGACAGAACATTTAAAAAAGTACTCTTTACATTTTAAACATTAATTAAACGGCCTCAAAATCATTCTAAAAATGTGCAAATACTCTCGGTAGCTATAGACAAGCAGTAGATCGGCGATAACTTAATTTGCCTACTGGTGTAAACAATGGATGCTCAAGCTAAACCTTAACAAATGCAACATGTTTCGAAGATATAATAAAACCCAGACACTGAACAAGGACCTTAATGGAGAAATTATCCCATTTTGAAGTCATGACAGTCTTTGATGAACTGTTTCATTTTAATGAGCATGTAAATCACGCGCTCAGTAAAGCAGATGCAGCTCTGATGGCGATATATGCATTTACTAATCACAAAGCTAAGTTCAGCATCAAAAGAAAGAGAAAACTTTACCTAACATTAATCCACCATATTTTAATTTACGCAGTGACCCTCTAGGCTACAACATCCAAACAAAAACAGGAAAATAATTGACACATTTCAGCACAATGGGCTTCGATACACCATTAATGCATTCTAGCTTGTGAGAAACCGAAAAATACACCAAGAACTAAATACTGACTGTGTACACGACTTTATTCTGACAACGGCGGGTAAATTCTTCCAAAGACTGACAAAATCTGAATTCTCTCACTTCGTTTGCTTCACTGATTCTGACCCTACATTAGAAATGACTTCTACGGGGTTTAAAATAATACACCACAACTCACGTGTTCTAATGAGTCAATCCGGATGTTTGCAGAAGAAGCTAGTCCATTGAGAGACCTTGTCCGCGGGTAAAGGGAATTTCTTGTGGCTGCGTAAAGCCGTGTAGGTAAAACATTCCTAGAGCTATGCCTACCTTTTATAAATTTGATTTCGTAGACACATCAAACTTGCATGCTCCCAAATTTTTGTTAAAACATGCTTGATTGCGTGAATCATGTTTTTGTTTTACAACTTGCAAAGCCACGTTACCGATAATATTAAACCGAATTAGGTACATGTATATCAAACGCTAATTGGAAACTTTTAATATTTATTTAAATGATAACAATAAGATAAAAATTTTAGATAGCTAACTAAAATGTTTATTCATGAAAAAAGTAGTAGGTATTTTCAAAGTACTTTATTATATTAAATTCATGAGCACCAC
>KK119395.1:115280-145100 GCA_000611955.2 Stegodyphus mimosarum
ATTGCCTCTGGACCCACTACCGCCCCCTGCTGGAAGCCTATGCACTAGGGTATTTCTCCACACACGACTTTTCTCTTCATCTCCAGACATCAGATGGCGTCACATGTCAAGATACAAAGCTCAAACGCCTATTTTCACTTACCGTAATTTCGGCAGCGCTTATTTCTAATTAAAAAAACAACGCTTACAGTGGCATATCTAGGGGGGACTAAAAGGAGACATCTGTCCCCTGGCGTAGCATCCAGGGGACGCAAATTGATGTTACAAAATTTTAGAATTAAATGTTTTCATTCTTCATAAAAAGGAGGGACCAAGAAATCTTCAGTTGTTGACCGGGCACTGAAAACCCTAGCTACGTCTCTGAATGCCTAAGGCACAAATTCCAAATATAGGTTAATACTTGTAAATAAATGCTATTACAGCATCAGTTCATTTTTTTTTTCCTAAAGAAGGAGGGCTTGTGTCTAATTGCCAACGAAATTGATAGTTTTATTAAAAGCTATGCCAAAATAAGGTTGCTGTTTTTTCTAATTTTAAATATGCATACATGCAAAATTAGATAACATAATGAATTCATTTTCCTTTATTATCTGATAACTTTAAATACAATAAGAAGAGTTTTAAGAGTCAGTGATAATTAAATAAGAGATACAAGATATAAAACTGTAACGGCAATTTATTCGTACATTTTAAAGCAATTTTCCCACGTAATAACTTTCGAAGTTTAGCAATTCATAATTAGAAAAATTCAGAATAATAAATTATACCAAGAAATGTAATAGAAAGTCATTAATGAGGTAATATAACAATACATAAATTTCCTTTGCTTAAAATAATAATTATCAGGGGCAAATACAGCAGCATTAACCATTAAGCAGAATAAGCCGTATTTAGGGCATCAAAGAAAGAAGGCAACACAAAAACTTCCTATTACTGGTTTTACCATGGAATATGTGGTGCAGCTAAGCTAAAACTGGGAAAGAAAGAATTGGGAAAAAGGTGTTATACTGTAAATCTGGGCTTCCCAATCTTTTCCTTGCATCGACAAGCTAATATATACAATATACAAAATAATTATAAAGCAAATAATTGCATATAAGTAACTTAAAGATACCAGTTAGAAAGAATATGAGCAAAAGAATTTTTTAAAAAATGGTATGGTTTCTTAAATTTGTTTTATCCTTTTTAATGTTACAGATATAAACAAGTTTTCAAAAACAAAATCACAGATTCTAATTACAAAATTAATAACTTTTGTAAATTAGTAGGTTTTTGATTATGCTGATCAACTGCCAGTGCACATTTGGAAATTGATCCTTTGATCATCTTTGACCCCTTTAAAAAATTTATCTACCCCGATGGGAACCTCCTGCTGCAAACATATGTGCATCTAAAACCTATTACATTCTTAGGGCTTCTAAAAGTCATAACCTGGTTGTGGTATCAAATTAATACATAATGTATTCAAACGTGACATTTAATTAAACAAAATATTTCGCTAACACAGAGCATAAAACTGAGAAAAAAAAATTCAAATAAATAAAATTAACTAAAAATCGCTAAATTACCAATTATAGAAAATATTCTTCAGTTTTCTTATGTACTGGGTGGCCATAATTAAATTGACAGTGCTCACAGTGTTCTGTAGCTCAATCTATTTGCGAGAATGACGCCACATTTTGTAGGAAGATTAAACATGACGGGGGACGAAGGATTCCGAGATAAAACAAATTAGTTCCAAAAGTCACCGCTAGGGGAATATTTGGCGCTGTGTAATAGAAAATAGAGTGTTAAGAAATGGAAATTACCTTTTCTTATGCACATTTTCTGATTTAGTTCAAGTGCAATATGGCAACACTTTTAAAAAAGCATAAAATTTGGGATGATAAATCACCACATGCAGTCACAGCAATTCCCTTACATTCACCAAAGGTAACTGTTTGGTGTGGGTTCACAGCGGAATTTATCGTAGGTCCATTCTTCTATGAGAACATTACCCCGACAGGACCGGAAATCTGAAGGACCGGAACTGTTACCGGAGAGAAATATCGCCACATGTTGAACAGCTTTGTCATTCCAGCACTTCAGCAAAGACAATGCCTGGGGGAAATCATTTTCATGCAAGATGGAGCCCCTCCACACGTTGCTGTACGGGTGCGACAGATGCTACGACAGAAATTCACAACAGAAAGAGTCATTAGCGTCTACTTTCCAATTGCATGGCCACCTCGGTCGCCTGATCTCACCCCATGTGACTTTTGGCTATGGGTTACCTTAAGTCCAAGGTCTATCAAGGAGTGGTCTAGGACCTGGCTACATTGAAGGATAACATATCACGGACTGTACGGGAGATTCCCGCAGACATGTTACTTTTTGCTGTTGTGCATACTGTGCACAGAATGCAATATGTGGTCCACAACAATGGCAGCCACATTGAACCTCATTTGAATGCAAAATAAAAGATAATTTCCGTATTGGTTTGCATTTGTTAACACTATTTTCTATTACACAGCGCCAAATATTTCCCTAGTGGTGACTTTTGGAACTAATTTGTTTTTTCGCGGAATCCTTCGTCCCCCATCTTGTTTAATTTTCCTACAAAATGTGGCGCCATTCTCGCAATTAGATCCCGCTACAGAACACTGTGAGCACTGTCAGTTTAATTATGGCCACCCGGTTCATACTCTAAAGAAAACAGTTTTCAATTTTATAACATTTTTTGATATAAAAAAGGTAATGTCATGGAAGATACACTTCAGATATATATTGATCCCATATATTCAATACTTTTCTTTAAATGGCTCTTTTATGTGAAGTATAACTTTTATTTCAAATGTCACAATTCATCATTTCAAAATATTTTTACCTCTTGTGAATCTTTAGGAGAAATGCCTTTTTTTTTTTTAAGGGACTCTGGAAAGTCAATTTTTTATTGTTCAGATAGCAAAATAAATAAATAAATAAATAAATAAAATAAATCCGTAAATGAATATAATCAACAGATAAAACGTTTCATGCAGAAGATGCATTCACAATTCACATTACATAGTTCATAATAACTTTCAGACTGGCATGAGGTAGTGTTCACTGACATTTTCCCAGTTTTTCTGCTTGCTTTTGGTGACCGTCATCAGATGTCGACTTTTCAAAATTTAATAATTAGTTAAAAAATTTCGTGATTTAAAATGAATGCAAATAGAGGCCTAGCAGTTTCATTCAGCATTAAATTTGCTAGAGAACTTATAATTCTAACAACACTTTTGCTGCATTCACTACTAAATTCAGTGTCACAAGTTAGGCTCACACTCACTTGTTGAACTTTGACTGCATTTAAAAGATGGGCAAGACATAATGGAATCTTCTTTTCCGAAAGATAATCTTGAAATCTCTTAGGATTTGTCTACAGAAAAATTCGAATTTTTCACACAAATTCATAATTTCTGTTTCCTCATAGGTAAAGAAGTAATGTCCGGGCAAATTTTAAAATCCAGCAGCTTACCTTAATTTCAGCATCTGACTGTTTTTAAAAGCATCAAGCTATAAGTTTCACTGGCTAAAAGCCCGCTCTTCATCTGGATCACCAGACATCATAAAATTGGATTCGATATTTTTTCTTTTATGTCTTGCCGATTTTTTCTGTGAAACTACTTTCAAGTCCAAACATTTTCTACTTTCAAGGTTTCGACATAAAGGTCACATATTTCCTTTCCTTCATCAAATAATTTAATTTGAGTGTTACTTTTTTGTCCAGATAGAAGAGTGGTTTAGTGACTCCGACTGCTGTATCAAAGAGCCCAGGCTCGAATCCCGCAGAAGCCATGGATATAATTTGCCCATTCCCCCAATACTAGCCAATGGTGGTCTACCTATTAAGTGCCTCTGTAATAAACAGATCACCTCTACCGGCCTTAGTAATGGCCAATGCCTATAAACGGCTGTAGCCCACCATACGGGGGGGGGGGGATTTTCTATGAACAGCGTAAATGTGACACTTAAGAAAATTCAACGGAAGTTTATACCCCTTCCTCACCATGGTGGAAAGGGTGGTGGGAAAGGTTAATAGGAGAACTAAAGAGAATTCTTCGAAAGGTACTCAGAAAATTTTCTCTGAATTACGAAGAGTTGTTGACAATCATTTGTGACTGTGAGAGCATTATGAACAACTGTCCTTTCATTTACTTGTCAGAAGACGTAAAAAACTTGAGAGCTCTTACCCCAGCAATGTTTATAACAGAAATTCCAGAGGCTAGAGTTCCTGAATTAGATCTTTTGGATTCTAAATTTATCAATCAGAGATACCTTTACAAAGCCCGACTGAGAAAAGATAAAAAAGCTTTTGATCCGAGTATTTAGGGCAACTAAAACAAAGCTCAAAATTCATCAGCCAACCATTGTCTGTGAAAACTGGTGATCTTCTCATTGTGACCAACAATGAAAAAATGATAAACTTGCCCTTAGCTAGTATCCTGGAAAAGGTGAATTACCAGGTGAAATTGGAAACTGCACAAGGGGAGATTATAAGACCCACTAAGAACCTTATACTTCTTGAACTCAAATTTACACTTGAGTCAGATATGAAAGTACAGTACAGAACTTGACACATGATGAAATCTCAAAAGACTTGAGCTATAAGTCAATTGAGGTCCTTCCTCTGCTGATACTGAGCCTCAAGGTGGGATTGTCGCGTTTGCCTACTAATAACGCAGCGGCCACGAACGCCCTCTGATGGAACTTCTCTGCTACACCTCTGGTATAGATTTACAGCCTTTGGAGCATGTTCCAGGGCAGCCCTTTAGAAGGTAAGTGAATTTTCACTTATCCTATTAAAAAACTAAAATTTTAACACGTAAAAAGTTGAAAAAATTTTTACACAAACTAATAGAGTATATTAAACTTTTACAGTTGCAATGTTAAAAGAAATTTCCTTATTCTTTCATAGAATGTAAACAGACTTACCATCACCAACAACAAGAAAGGAAAAAAAAAAAAGAATTCAGTAACCTCATTCTAAGTATGGAGCTGTACATTACTTGTGTGTAAGAAACCCATGGTGAAACCTCTTTTATAAATACGCTTACGGAGCCAGATCAGCAAATAGAATATGGCGGCAGTATAATCACATACATAAAAAGCAGCATTAATCATCATCACAAATTCCACATCTTTAATAGTTTTGAAAACACCACTGCAATAGTCACAACAGATCATACCAGCATTGCAGTTTCTAATATTTACATCCCTTCCCCTCACAAATTACTTCTCACAAATTACTACACCTCACAAATGACACTGAACACAAAAAACATTTTAATGATCCATTTCGTCTCAATAACTAGAGGTGATTTCAATGTTAAGCACCCCAACTGTAATTCCAGCAAGGCAAACAGAACTGGTAACCTTTATTTTGACCTAATTAATAATATTAATTTTAGAATTCATGCAGCAGATAATCTACCCACTTCTCAATTAATTATGCCACAATGAAAGAATTCTTTGAATGAAAGATCGCATAACCTCTCATTCCATTGTACCATCTCTTCAATGTCAGCACTAGCCTAAGATCATAACACATTCCTTATCAAAATCCAAACTCCAGTCTCCCCCTCCTTGCTTAACACTGCTGGTATCACCTGAAATAAATTCACCAATATTATCTCCCAGGAAACCCAAAAATAAACTACCACAAAGACACAGACAACAAAATCACAAACTTCATGAACTATATCCATGGTGCAAAAAATGCAGCCACAAACAATCAGATAAATAGCATACTCTTTTCCCTTTCACAACATATTAGAAAAAAAATAATAAATAAAAATTGTACTCACAAACAATGGCAAATCACCCATGATTTACACATCAAACACCCTTCAAAATAATATTAAACAAAAAATACTGTGTTAAAAAAAATAATTTATTGGCAATTGAGAACAATTCACCTTACAGCATTTTGTATAAACTGGGAAACCAATACAAGGCCATCCTCTCTTATATGATCCCTTTAGGAATTGCATATTCTGATGCTGACAAAAAAAAAAAAAAAAAAAAAATTTTAAAACTGACAAAAAAAAAAAAAAAAAAAAACATTTGCAGATGTCATTCAAAACATTTTATGAAAACACCTTTCTTATGATAGCAGACACATCATACATATTAATAGCATCATACATAACTATCTAAATTCCCAAACCCCATATAATTTCTCTTTCCTTTCCATCCATACACTTGTAGTTCAATTCATGAGCACACTAAAAAACAAATCAACAACAAACAGAAGGAAAAAAAAAAAAACCAGAACACCATAACACACCCAATAAAGCCTTAAATACCTTCCTATAAACACAGTTACCAGTTCCATAAAAATCATTAATACTGTAATTTAATTTTCATAGTTTCCCCAATTCATGAAAACACGTCACAATAATAGTTTTCCAAAACCCAAATATAATAACATCTTTCCACAAAATTATTGCCCCATCAGCCTCCTTAGTAACCTTAAAAAAATTACAGAAAAATCACAATACTTTCATATACAATACAATTTAATCATATATTTACACCTTCAGGAAAATATGGATTGACAGATAGCACAACATTGAGTAATGCTTATGCCAAATTTCATAGTTCTATTTCTGTCTGTCACTGAACTATGTGATATACATATCTGCAAATTCCCTGTTGAATTACTACACATATAGTGGTAGTTTACAAGCACAAAGTATTAATTTACTGTGTGATAATCTATTAGACACAATATTATAGATGTCTTTGTAATTTAATGCACAAAGTATTAATTTAATCATGACAATGTTTTAGTTTTGAACATACTTCTTGTTTGCAGTACAGCATTGCAGTGCAACATCATTCTTTCTTAAATATTTTCAGCAATGTACATTACATTAACATTAAAAGCCTTTTTTAAATCAATCATAAATTTAATTTTCAACATAGAATAAAATTTAGTTTTAACAATCATTTATTGTAAAGAAAATCCACTTTTAATATATCCCATACCAAAACTTACATTCTTATAAATTCGGAAAATATTTTCTTAATATTCAGCTTTGAATTATGCAAATATGCATCTATACAAAAATACAAGTATCAGTCCTGTTTGGTCAAATATTTTTTGAATGCCTCCCTCAATAAAAGGATGTTTCAGTTACACAATAGATGAAATTTCCACCTTACAAAATTTGTTTAATGCTTTAATCTTACAGTGAAGTATTAAAATTATTTTGTCAAGAAAACAAAAATTACACTTTTCCTAACATTTTTAAAACTTGCATTAATATTAAATTATTCTCAACCAGGTCTTGAATCAAGTGAAGGAATAATCCTCCAAAAAATTCACCTACTGTAAGTGAAGCAAGATATTTGAAATTTATGATTAATTCAGGATGTCATTGCTTCTACTTAGTTTTGAAGTTACGATGAATGGAAACTCTCTTCTGAAAACTAATAAAATTATGTAAATATTGAACTTCTACATTATATTACTTCTAATGCTCTCAATGTATCTGAGGGAAAAATCAGATCTTTTGAGATGTATTCAATTAAAAAATACTGTGTGTACATTTCAGTAATTCTTTCCTAATTGAAAATTTATGTTAAAAATATATGCAATTTTCATGTTATAATTAATTTGTACTCTAAGTAATTAATATAGTTTTGAGATCTATAAAATTATTAATTTAATTAATTATTTACCACTTTTCTTACTATAATACAACTCTCAATTTAATTAAACTCTTTAAACAGAATGCAGAACGAGCATATGTGCTTATTTGTGACTATGAATACATAATCATTTGGATACTTCCCTTTCATAAATAACAATATAAAGACTAATTCAATATAAAATCTGATACTAAAAAAACAAACAAAAGAAATTATTCATGAAAAATGAGTAACTATGCCAGCAGTGGTCCATCATTTTATGTTAATGATCAACATATTACGGATTACTATGTTTGTAAACACATCTTTAATTCAGCTAATCATATTTACAGATTAAATGATACTCATAATGCATGATTGGATAAATTAGCCATGATCAACAGAAACAATTACTTATGATTGTAATATAGTAAGAGAAAGGAATATACAGTAACAGTGGTGTATAATGCTTTGCTTATACATCTTATATTATGTACAGTGTAAATCATATAGGAGTAATTCTTGTCTTTGCATGAATGACCATTTAAAGATGAAGTTCTGCATACAAAACTCATCCAAACAAGATCAACATGCTGTCATACAATTCTCAATATTGGAGGATGTTAACCAATTGAAGTGTTTCATTAGATGAAGACTATGCTATAGTGAAGCATATGTTACCGGCAAAGTTTGAAATCCGGTATTCTATAGAATGCCTAGGCATTGTACATAATGCCTAAAACTAGCTGGCAATGTATGAAACGATTCCTATTTCACACATTTCCTATGCATTCTACAGAATGCCAAATGACGAACTGGCAAAGTATGAAATACACTTCTGATTTGTTTCGAAGAACCGAAACTACTTACCAGAAGTTAGTAAATGACGTAAAAAAGTCAAAATGACTATTTAGAAGGAAGCCTGGGACTACTGGCTGCTGAATTGCTAGGATGTGATGTTTATGGAAAACAAAAGGCATTCATTTACCCTGTAAAAGAAAGTGCCAGTACTATACAGTATTGCGTCACAGATGCTGAGTTATTTTCCGTTTGAGTACTGCACAGGGACAACGTGACAGAATGTTGAAAGAATTTTCAATCAAATACAAAAACGTTACATGTAATGATATTGAACTCTACAACTACCTTTGTGAGCTCTGCCAGAAAAAAACAAAAAGGTATTAAACAGGGCACTTATGATTGTTTCTGAATTTAATTTCTGCTTTCAGGTAGATCTTATTGATTCCCAGTCTCAGCCAGATAGACAATACAAATGTATTATGCTGTATCAAGATCATCTCACTATTTTATTTTATACATTTCAAATAACAGTTTTTTAATGGCACTTTTTCATTAATTTTTCAAAATAATATTTGCAGTTTTGAAAAATGAACGTTTTTTAAATAATAGCCTTATCATAACCTTTTTTCATACTTTACCTAAAGAGGATTTGTCATTCTATAGAATGCCTAGGGAAAGTACGTAATAATGTAATAGTATATAATAATGTATGTGTATATGAAAAATTTTCAAGGATATGAAATTCAAGCTGTAAAATACCCTCCCAGCAATACAAATATTAAAATCATAAAAAAGTTTTAATCTCTGAAATATATGCATTACATATATACACACATTCATACTTACACATGAATGGAAAAATGCTATTTGTTATATCTAAGAAAATAAAAAAAGACTTCCAAATACAGGGTTATTCAAAAAGAAAGAGCAGATTGCAAACATGTATTTCTCCCAAACTACAAAAGATAGAAACATGATTCTAACGTTAATGGATAGAGAAAAGTGTACAATTTATTATTAGTACGGGTAAAAGTTCCAATCATGAACGCATTGGCGCTGTTGTTTGCTTTGGTATTATTTGTCGGTTGGATCCCAAAGAAAGCCACATCGCGAGCACGCAAAGAACTTAAAATTCCTCAACCAACAGTATGGAGAGTTCTAAAACATCATCTGCACATGAAGCCATACAAACTGCAGTTATTGCAAGCATTGCATCCTAACAACCACAACAAAAGGTACGAATTTTGCAGTAGCATGTTAGATGATATGGAAGAAGACAATTTTACTGAACGATTAATTTTTTCCGATGAATCCACTTTTCATCTTTCATACACGGTGCTCATATTGAATGCATACCATAATTATAAACGTTTCTCTATCCATTAACGTTAGAATCGTGTTTCTATCTTTTGTAGTTTGGAAGAAATAAATGTTTGAAATCTGCTCCTTCTTTTTGAATAACCCTGTATATTTTGTAGGTATACAAATATGTAGTATATTTCTCAGCTTAATACATATAAACAGCATAAACACACACATAATGAATTCATTTGCTTTTATCACCGAGTTCATTTTCATATGCAGATGCAATGCCTTTTCTTCCTTCAAGAATTTCTGGAATTGCAGTTTCACCCAAATGCTGCTCTAAACCTCGCCAACTTAGCTGAGTTAGAAATTCACCTGGAAATTAGGAAATAAACATTTAAAAATTATATTTTTCAAATGTTTTTAAACTAAAAAGTATGTCATAATTTTAGTAATTATATTAGTAAATTAAAAATTTAATAATTACAACTAAAAAATAAAACTAAAAAATATATTATAAATTATCAATAAAAATTCATAATAAGTACATTATACTTTTATAAAACTAAACTACAAAAATAGCAATTTTCTATTAAAAAAAATCCTTGCCATCTGATTACTATCTAACATCTAAAAAAAAAGTATACTTTAAAAAAACTTTTTAAAATCAAAATTTCACTTCTGAAATAAAAATAATTGTTAGTGCTTTCAAATTAAGAAACTAAAATTTTTACTATTGAATAAAATTACATATATTTATTATACAACTGAACTAAAATAGAATTAAAAAAAAACAAAAAAACCTGCAAATCGACAACCTCATATTTGGCGTAGATTTTGTAAAATCCCAATCGATTTTGAGGGCAAAACGAGTCCCCTTTCTTCAGGAGCAAAGAATTCTGCAAAAGTGAGAAAACGAATGTCGATCGTATTTATACCCAAAAGCGACCAGTGGAAGAACCGATAGCACCATCTATTGGCATAAATAATAACTAAGAATGAAGGGTTAAGTTAGTAGAATTTTGAAGGCATTAGGCAAGACTGGAATGGAATTGAAATCATTGACTAAATAGGATAAATTTTTGTGAATATGAAAAGCTTCAAGAAAATCCAATTCCCTAATAGAACCAGCTTTCTGGATAATTTTAGCAGAACCCAAATCAAAACTGTGATCGAATTTCCAAGTATGGTTAGCTGTTGAAGATTTGTTAATTTCGCTAAACGAAAAGGCGAAATTAACAAATCTTCAATAGCCAATCATAAATCAATAGCTAATCAATTCAACAGTGTGTAATCTGCAAATTACACATTATTATCCATACAAATGGACGAGTCAACTTTACTTGGTAATGAAGCGCTATTATTAGCATATAATTGTTACATTATGGACCAAGAAATCCATGAAGAACCACTTTTCCTGAGCCTTTACCAACAGACACTAAAGGCAAATGAAATAAATGTTTTTAGAGGTTATTTCATGGAAAAAGCAATCCTTTTATCAAACAGCAGTAGCAGTTGATGGAGCACCTTGAGAGCTATCATGGTTTTTTAAGGTATTTAAAACAAAATGATCCCAGCATTTTGCAAATCACAGTGCCATCCACCAACAACATTTAGTTAGTTAAAATCCAACTGGCAGATTGCATCAAACTTTTCAATTCATCCTAAAGGCACTAAATACAATTCTGAGCAACGCAATGAGTTCTAGGCTATTTGCACTGTTGTGTGAAGAAAATGATAGGAAACTTCATCAGTTACTCCTTAGCACTAAAGTATGTTGGCTTACGCTTGACAAGACCTTTAAAAAAAAATGAATGTTTTACACTTTTTGGATGTTAAAGATCCCATATTAAAAGGAAATTTAATCAAATAGAAAGCAGACATTGCTTATTTAACAAATTTATTTATTTAATTTAATGAGGTTAACTTGCAATTACAAGGTTACAATCTAAATTTGATAAAAACTAAGTCTATTATTACAGCTTTTATTACCAGAATTAACCTAATGAAGCAAAAGTGTGATGAAAGCATCGGACAGCAGAAATTTTCCAAACTTCCCAATTTGTTACAGACAAACTGTCAGAGTGATGATGCTTTGGCCTGCATTCAACATTTAAATACTCTTCACACAGACTTTAAAACCAGGTTTGAGGATGCTTTGACAATGGAAATAACACAGTGAAATCAATCCATACAGTGATATTTGAGAATCAGATGTCATATTACAAGAAGAACTGAGTGGAAGAAGCAATAATGAAGAACTGCTAGGAGATGCAGCTAGGAGGAAAAAAAAAAAAAGGCTATTAAAAAAATGTGGCTTTAGAGAGAAATACCTGTTACTTAAGTTGCATTATGAACTATCATAAGAAAGTTTTGAATAGCTTTTACATCTCCATACCTCATGGAAAGGGGTTTCAGTGCAGTTGTCACTCTTCTTATAGAAAAAAGAAAGAACCTGGAAATCACAGGCCGAGAAGACTTTAGGTTAAGCCTTACTATTTGAATCCAAACCTTAAAGATCTGCTATTAAAGTATTAGGTTCATTCCTCTCATTTAAATTTATTGATTTTTTTTTGTGTGTGCTTATTTTATGTAATAATGTAATTAGTTCATTTTGAGTACTGAATAAGTATTCTAATTCATGTACATGAATAAGCATTCTATAATTCATGTACAATAATTTTTTTTAATAAATTTGCCACTACAATTAACTCTATCAAACTGAGTAGTTTTATGTCAGCTGTAAAACTGTTTTAAGTTGATGAATTTTTAAAAATTCAGTATGAGGGTAGCATTTCAAAACAACTCAGCTAGTGTAAAATTTCACTTGACAGCTGTCATTGTCAGGTACCTTTTGCACTTATCACACAATATTTCCATGCATTTTGCTTTCAACTGAGTTTTTCAGAACATCTTGAGTGAAATTTTACTTTTGGGATTTTACTCTGTTTTGGAATGGTCAAGTATTAATATTAAACTGCCTCACTGGTTTTGGAACAATGCCTAGGAAGAGGCCTCAGAAAAATTCAACATCTGGTTTATTGGACAAAAAAAAAAAAAAAAAAAACTTGAAAACCTCTAAAAAAAACTTGGAAACCTCTGATTTACAGGAATGATCATCAAATAAAAACAAGGACCTATACATAAAAGGTAAGAATTACTTTATTAGAATATTAAGAAATAAACCACTTTAATTCATGTGAATATCGGCTGCAGTTTCAAACAACAGCTTCATTAGCTAGATAAAATGAAGAACTGTTAATTGCTAACTTGATACTTAATACATCTTACCAAAAGTGCATGATGATCCACAGGCAAATTAGCAGTGAATTTTCTGTATTTACACTCATGTCCATAAATTAAGAATAATTCAGAATCAGACGGAAATCGAATTTTAAAGTAAAAATTTCACCCGTAAAATTATCGCACACTTCTTCAAGAATAATATGCAAATTACAAGAAGCCATCAGATGACGCTGATAGTACATCACAATGATGAGAATGTAAGAGAAGTGTACATAAGTTATGGTAGCAAAGAAGTAAAATTGTTCAAGTGTTCTGTAAGCCGCTCAGGGCCACAACTGAATAGTTCTGACACAGAGGGTGCATGTGAATGATTTTTTATGTAGTGGAATTATTGACCATCTGGAATGTGGGCATACTCAGATGGAAGTATCCGAGGAGCTTGGAATAGCCCAAAGTGTCATCTCTAGGCTTCGGCAACGAATTCAAAATGAGGAAATGCCAGTAGACATTACAATACAGGTTGCCATCGAGATACAACATCGAACGATGACTGGTATTTGGCAGTTACTGCCAAAAAAAGCAGATGGAGCACAGCATCAGTTCTGTCTCGTCAGGTATTTTCAGCCACGGGTACGACAGTTTCAAGGCAAACCGTGTACAAATACTTAGGACAGACTGGTCTGTACGTTTGCAGGCCTGTCAGATGTTTTCCGCTCATGGAAACTCGTTGTGCCCAGCGGTTAGCTTGGAGTAGAGAACATGCAATGTTGACATCGTCACAGTGGGCTTGTGTGATGTTTTCCGATGAGTCCAGGTTTAGCATGCAGTCTGATTCACGTCGGACTTTCATATGGAGAATTCAAAGTACACGCTACCACCAAGACAACATCGTTACATCATTGGTGCAGGATTGCTCATTTGGAGAGGAATTATATTGGGCTCTAGAACAGGTCTGCATGTTCAAATCAGAACCATGACAGGCCAAACTTATCGGGACATCATTCTGAAACAACATGGAAGTTTATTTAGAGGTGCCATGGGCACAGAATTTGTGTTTATGGATGACAACTCCCGTCCTCATCATGCAAACATTGTAAAGGAATGCTTTCAATCAGAAGATTTCACCCGTATGGAATAGCCAGCATTCTCACCTCACGTCAATCCGATAGAGTATGTGTGGGACATGCTTGACCGATGAATTGCCGCTGGTCAACCAACTTCTACATTTATATAAAACTTTGGAGAACATTGCTTCTCAGTAAAGTGATCTTCCCCAAGATCAACTTGATAATTTGATACTCAGCATGCCTTAGCGGTGTACGGACTATATTTCATCGTATGGGAGACATAAAATTTATTAACAATCATATCAACCATGTAATACTAAGTTTTGGAAGAGAGACATATTTTGTAATTGTTCTCGGGACCAAAAATTGTAGTTTTTTTTAATGGTATTATACATATAGCATCTTTTTTGTTCTTTATCTTTTGTTTAATAAATGAGCTCTATGAGTAAGTCACATTTGTTTTGTCTCTGAACCCTTATTTGCCTGAGCTGACATTATCCTTAATTTATGGACAAGAGTGTAGTATGTTGCTACATCTATGCCTGAAACTTATTCATGTTCTGCCAAATGTACTAAAAGCTCTGCCATAAAGAATTAAATGCATAAACTTCAGTAATTTGATTAAAATATATAGATTTTTAATAATAAATTTCCTATGTTTGAAATATGAACAATTAATTCAAACACCTTTACCTGCTGCTTGAGAATGAATAGTTGATATTTTCATTTCATCTCTAGTTGCAAGAATTGGTGCTGTATTTGGCTGACTACTGGCATCATCACTTAATCCTAGAGAACGGGTTTTCCCAGTAACAAGTGATACATCAACATCTATTTCTTTTCCTTGTGGAGATGATATAAAATTTACTGCACCTGTTCCAAAAAGATATACTTCACAAATAAAAATTTAAATAATTTATTTATACAACAATTTACATTTATTAATATTTAAAAATTAAAACCTTTTGCTATATACCATGCAAATGATTATTCTGTGCTAAAATACATATATACCACATATCATTACAACATCTTTCTTTGATTGCAAATAATAATGCAAATGTTTATAAAAATTATTAGACTGGTATGTTATAAATCACTCAAATTATATGTATTAAAAATAGTATCAATTAGAAATATTTAAAATGCAATATACATTGCTACAAAATACTTAATGTTTTTAAATTGCTCTATTATTTAAGTGATGTGAAGTTTTGATTTAAAAGACAAATTAAAGATCTTGTGAAACATGAAATACCAGCACTTGTAAAAACTGGCAATTTTGTAGGCTAAAAATAAAATAATAAAGTTAAGATATTTTTAAGATCAAAACTATATTTACTCTTTAATTTTTACAGTTTTGAATTAAACAGTTTATATATCAACAGGCAGTTTGGAATATTCATATGGGGAAAAAAGTATACAAAACTATAATAATGTGGTAATTCCATTTAAAAATGAATTTGCCCTTTTGTTACATAAACTTTTGCCTCTCTCTTGTCGGGTGAAGATTCTGCCTTTCGAGAACTTATGGAATAGAAGTTTCAGCTCAAACATTGTTTTTTTTGGGGGGGGGGCAAGGAATTAAATTCCACATTAAAAAAAATAATTCAAAGACTCTGAAAACCAATAGCAATCTCAGGAGCAATTTCTAGAAAGTATGCCATATATGTAAGGTATCTGATCAAAACAATTCAATATTCAGTATATGGCAAGAAATGAGTCATCATAGTCCTGTTGATACAAAATGCTAATCTCATATAAACAAACTATTCTCTAACACTAAACTTTATAAAAATGTCTTATATTTATTGTGTTTCACGTCACAAACTAAATTCAACCAACAAATTTCTCAAAAATGTCTTATAATTACTGTGTTTTAAAAACATGTCACACACTAAATTCTTTCAGCCAATTTCTCTTGGAAAATATTAATGAAATGCATACAACATATCAGTTGATAAATCAAGCTTATAAAAGAAAAGATGGTGAACTTTGGAAGATGAGTACTTTTGCTAAATAAAGCATGATTTAAGAGAGATTTCCGTACAGAGTTGGCTTTCATCAGTGGCACAACAGGTGCCCAGATGTTCTGTTTCATTTTGAGGTTTATGTTTTTAACACATATTCTATCAAATAATTTGTAAGCTAACCATTTCTCTCATATGCATTATTTACCTTCAGTAAGCTTGTGTTGCCTCATGAAAATAAGATTCCTCTTAGTAGAGCCTTATCTTTAAACTACAGGTAAACAAAGATATATTAAGATGGAGAAGATGAAAAAAATTAACTATAGGCCCCCATTTTATGACTAAAGTTATCCTATCTTTATGTAGTTTTTACAATACACAGATATAGACTTTTCACAAATCATTTAATGAAACTGCTGCCGTAGTTGCGAGCTATGGTGCAAAGAAGCAGAGAAAAAGAACAGAAACAGCAACATATTAATGGGACAGAAAACATTTTATTGAGAGGCTGTACTACAGCAGGTGTTTGAAATTATGACTAAAATCATCAGGCAGGCCTGACAGTGTCACTGCATGGAATTCCTTACATTCTGGAAGATTCCTCCCAACAATCTTGTGGTAGACGGCGCTGAATGCAAGGTTGCATGAACAACAATCCTGCTAAAAGTCGTCATTTGCGATCCATTTCCCAAGCTAATGCAATGTAACATACGAGTGTGCTGTAGGATGAATGCGTATTCAAATGATGAACTGGTCAACATGCTGATCGTGTATGGACTGCGGACTGTAACTGGCGTGCCACTTGGTGGTTTCACTGGTAACGTTATCCAAACAGGCGAAGTTCCACATTACATGACTTTTGCAATTGTGAACAGAAGGTTACGTGAGACTGGTTGTTTAACGAAAGCTACAATAAATCGACAGCAATGAAGAGGACGCGTGGCAATGAGGAGGTGGTCTTACGTCTGCCATATTATAAATCACTCAATCCAAATATGAGTATTCGAGCAATAGCCCAACAAGTGGGTCTATCTCAAACCATCTGTCTGGAGGATAATCGCAGCAAACCAAATGAGCGCATACCGTCTTCATTGCATTCAGTTATTAGAGCTTGCGGATTATCCACTCCGGAGGACATTTGCTGCATGGTTCCTGAAAGAGTGCTACAAGCAATGCATTTGCTGCAACTGTATTGTTCACAGATGAAGCATACTTCACATGTGATGGAGACTTCAATCAGCATAATATCCATGTGTGGGCTTCGAAGAACCCTCATCGTACGCAATCAAGTGCAGCTCAAAAGTGTTTCTCAGTCAATGTTCGGGTCAGCATTTTTGGAGACTACCTTATTGGACTGTACCTTCTGCCCACTCCTTTGACGGTAGGGCATACCTGATCTTGCAACAAGTCTTGCCCGAACTTCTTGTGACAGCACATGTTCCTCCATCATTGTGGCACTCCATGTGGTACCAGCATGACAGGGCTCCTCTACATTATATGACTAAAATCCAGCAACACCTTGACATTACCTTTGAACAGTGGTGGATAGGTTGCGGTGGCTCAGTTCATTGGCCTGCCAGATCACCGGACCTATCATGCATTGACTTCTTCTGGGGTCACATGAAGAGTTTGGTGTACGAGATGCCCGTTTCTTCAATAGAAGACCTCATCGCTCGAATATCTGTAATTGCCGGGAGGATACGTGACACGCCAGGAATCTTCTGGAACGTAAGGAATTCCATGCAGTGCCATTGTCAGGCGTGGCAGATGAGTTCTGTTCGTTTTTTCGAACACCTGTTGTAAGTACAACCTTTCAACAAAATGTTTCTGAAACACTGTTGCAGCTTTCAGTTAAAGTATAAATTTTTATATCACCCCAAGTCTCTGACAACCATCATTGATGTTGATTTTTTTTTTAACATTTTCAAATATAGTATTGTAATTTTCTAAATTATGCAACAAATGTTTCAAAAAAAAAGGGGGGGGGGAAAGAAAGAAAAGGAAAAAAAAATGCAATAATTTATTTTCAAGTTTTCTAGCAAACCTAGGTCAAAAGTCAGGACAAAAGACAGTACACTGCATAACCAAAATAGCACAAATGTCCAGTTATCAGTTCAGCTTCATCTGGATGAAGCAGAACATTATCCAAGATCAAAATCATTTTATTCAGTAAGTGGATTTTTATTTTAAGTCTTTCCCACATGAAAAAAATTCTCCATAATATCATACTACAAATAACTTTGAATCCATCCATTATGACTGGTATTTTAAAGAAGACCTTTCCCACTTACATTTTTAAGAGCTCTCAGCTATTTTGCTTATCAGTAATAAAGAGCACAAGCTCATGCTCATTTGATTTGTTTGCACAGGCTAAAACATTTAGCCCCTTTTTCAATGGATTTGTATACAACAGCTGATTTTATCGTTCCATATGTTAATATGTTTGCCAGCAACAGTTTAAAATTTAATCATTTTATCACAATTGTATAGTTGTCATGGAATTGAATTGTCATTATGAATCAATCCTTATAATTTTTTAATGAATCCATCAATTTTTTCTGCATTGTCTCATAAAATCTCATCTCTCTTAAAAAGCTGTCTTACCTGCATTTCGATCAGTCAGCCAATCTTGATTTCTGTATGACTTCTTGACTTACTATAAAATTTCATCTTTACTTTTAGTTTCTTTGATTTTCATAAGCATCTAAAGTGCTTATGAAAATCAAAAAGCTTTTACTTAATGGATCTGGTCAAAGGACTATCCTTATTCCGACCAGAAAAATAAAGCCTCTAAAGTTTGTGCTTTTCATAATTTTTTAATTTACTGTTTTCACGGAAGATAACTGCAATAACCTTGTTCTATTCTTCCTCCAATATTCTGCAATCACTTTCACCAATGCTTAAATCACATGTCATTTTCTTGTTTCATCTTACTGCAATCATTTAATGGAACTTAGCTTCAATTGTAACAAAAGCAAAACCTGCATTTTCCCTTCATTCAATATTACACTATAAATTGTACTACAATATTAATAATATATGAAATAAAAATGGGAGTTAAATGTATTAATAAAATAAAAATGCATACACAGTAAATGCAAAATACTTTTCACAGATGAAAAGGCATTGTGCTCATCATGATAAAGAAATCAAAAATAACAAAAAGCGATAGTAGCCTAACAGAAGTCTGTCAGAGAGGTATGAATAATTTTCATATCATGACAAGCATAAAGAAATGAATAAAACTATGTGTATAATACTTGTATTTTTAATAATGAAGTAAAAAACTCTTTACCTCTCTGCCTTAAATACTGAAACATGTAAAAACAATGGTTATAACTCAACATCACTAGAAAGTGAGATTATTTGACCCTCATTAACAAATTTTTATGGACAGTGTACTCATTTTTTAAAAATACAATGGTATAAATAAGATTTAGAATTATTGCTGCAGCCTGAAAGAAAAACAATAAATTCTGTCTTGAGAATGTGGGTTAAGTGATCATTATCATTTTTATGTTCATATAAATTTCTCTTTTTCCATTCTCAGTGATATATTTTTTAACAAATAAAAGAAGATTAAATAAAAAAGTGGAGAGAATTTAAAAAATCAACAGGATAGAAATGCAGGAATTTGTTTCTTTTGCCTTCATATTTGTACTTGCTGTTCTGATGGGGGAAAAATGGCAACAAATTCGCTGCAATTTGACCCAGAAACTTAGATAACCTGGACTTTTAATAAATTTTTATATTTGGTACAGATGATTGGAGTTCTACTATAATTTCATGCCCTAAATAAGGTGATAGAGGGAAAGATGGGAGTTTTAGGCAGGCTTGTCTTAAATTCCTAGCAAAAACTGCAGGATTTCTAAATTGCTTATAAAGGGCAGAAATTGTGTTTTGAAACTTTCAGTTACCTTGACACTTCCCTAATTATTCACACTGCAAACAGTTTTTTATATAAAATATTCTTCCATACATTATTTTCATTTCAGAAACTAATTAATTAAACTGGATAATTGTATTTTGCTTTTGTTGTTTTATGAGAAAAAAATCAGATAGATAAGTTACTAATACATAATATGATGCATAATCTAATTACAACTTAGAATATATATCATAGTATGTATAATCAAGATTAATATGGTAACTAAAATCTATTAAAATAACCCTCTGACTGGCAAGGCCATATATATAATGCCTAAATTATTTTTTATATTTAAGTATATATATGTGCATCTTGAAATATGATGAAGATATTAAGGCAATATATTAAAAGTACATAAATCCAGGTATAAACTAACAGGGGCATTTTGGCATTAAAATCAAGAAAATACTGTTTTTAATAGCAGTTTCGGAAAATTTGGATTTTCTTAGTGAAATGCTGTGTTAGTCAGAGGTTTAAATAAATTATGATGTGCTAACTAAAATTTATTAAATTGTGTAAATTACCAAAAATTTATTAATTATACATATACTAATGTTTACAGAAAATGCAACACCATGAAAGAATTGTAGGAAATGAATGAAATTTATTCCACATATAGTGTGGTAATAATAAACAATCATGATAGTGGTAAAAATAAATGATTAAATTTACGAGACAAAAAACAAAACGAATGTTGGAAATCAGTACTCCATGTGTCTGCCATACTAAGCAATGAGAGCCTGTATACATTATGGCATTGAATCATACAGGTTCTGAATATAATCCTGGGGAATGGCATTCCACGTGGTTTCGACTTGATGCCAAAGTTCAGTCTTGGTGTATGCCCCACCAGCTGTACGAACAAGTCAAGAGCGGATGAAATCTCAGACATGCTCAATGGACGACATATCTAGGGAATAAGGAGGCCATGGAAAAAGAAAAACCTTGAGAAGGCTTTGTAGTCTGAGAAACATGTGCACAGGTATTATCCTGTTAAAATACAGTGCCCGAAATGTGTGAAAGAATAAAGAGGGCCTCTGGCTCCACAACTTCCTTTACGTAGGGATCACCGCTGAGTTTGCCCGCAATCTGCATTAGATGGAATCGACAATTATACCAAATAGCTCACCACACTATGATGCCAGGCATTTGTGCAGTATGATTTTGGGTAACACACTGTAGGAACAGACATTCCCCTCTGTAATGTCTAATACATACTCTTCCATCATTGTACTCAAAACTGTAGTGAGATACATTAGAGAAAACAACCTGTTGCTGCAGGGTATGCCACGCACTGTGTTGTTGTGCCCACCAAAGCTGGAAGCACCTGTGATTCAGTGATGGGAATTCTGCGTAGAGGACCCTCGAATGCAGTTCATGCTGCAGCAGAGTGACAAACCGTGGAGCTAGACAACACAACATTAGTAGCCATGCTCCAGAGTTGTACTAACACATGAGATGACGCTTTATGATCCGTCACAGCCACATGGATGAGGTGTCTGTCATCCCATGCCATTGTGCTACTGCATGCCCCATTGCAAGATTTCACCTTGTTTGATTCTCCTTTGTCCATTTCTTCCAAACACACTTCACTGTTGTGGCATTATGCTGCATGCAGCTGTGATTGCTCGATATGAGAGTTCACCCACTTGCATGACTGCTATGTGGCCTTGTTCGAACTCTACTAGTTCTTGGTATAGCACCCTCCACTGTTGACGAGGCATAGTGACCACTAATTAAATATTCACCACAGATAGAGGATGATAAATACACTGGTGAAATAAATTAAGAGAACTTGCATATTTTATCCAATTGCATGAAAAGAACTTAACTGAAGGAAAAGCCACTGCTTCTAGATAAAAATGCAAATCTTGTATGGCAAATACGTAAGCATACAGGTGTGTGTAGGCGGAGCCAGCAGAAAAACAGGCTTTATAAGTGCATGGAGAGTAAGATGAATTGCATTCGATAGCACACCTTGGCGAATTTTTTGGTATTATCTTGCAGCAATCAGTTAAATTCACATTGGAACAGTAAAAATGAGTAACCACCAACGTTTAGATGATGGAATGAGGTGGCGAATTGAGGGGAAGCTAGAGGCAGGCCAATCGCAAGTCCAGATATGCAAAGAGTTTAATCTAACGCCCAGAGTCGTGTATAACCTATGGAAACAGTTCCAGGATACTGATCCATCAAGAGAAAGCCTGGGCAAGGTCGTTCAAGAGCCACAATGGCCAGAGAAGATCGCTATTCGTCCATTTTAGTGAGGCATAACAGAGTGGCTACAGCTTCTCAGCTCTCTCGGGACCTCTATGCAGCCACAGGAAACCTGTGTAGCAAGGGTGACTGTTTCCAAAAGACTGAATGAAAGAGGGTTGTTTGCCAGAAGACCGGCTGTTTGTGTTCCGCTGACGTCTATGGACAGGAGAGTCTGATTAGCATGGCACAGGCAGCATAGTGATTGGAGTACAGAGCAATGGGTATCCGTTCTGTTCACCAATAAGTCCTGTTTTAGCCTAAATGCTGATTCTGGCCGTACGTTCATATGGAGAGAGCCAAAGACCCACACCCTACCCTCCAATGTCCACGAAATCAACAATTATGGTGGTGGCGGCGTTATGGTTTGGGCAGGCGTCATGCTGGATGGCCGCACACATCTTCATGTCTTTGACAGAGGCTCTGTGACTGGTGTGAGGTATAGGGATGAGGTCTTGGAGCCCTATGTTCGCCTTTTCTGAGGTGCAGGGGGCCCCGAGTTCATTTTACAGGATGATAACGTGAGGTCACATACAGCTCTTCTGGTCAACGAATTTCTTGAGAGTGAGGATATTCGCCGGATGGATTGCCCAGTCAGGTCTCTAGACCTCAACCCTATAGAGCATGTTGTCAGGAACACTCCGGGGAAGGCAACTGAAACTCGCAACCCCCTCTGAGAACCATCCAGGAACTGAAAACAGCGTGGCTGAATGAGTGAGACCAACTGCCACAGCACTGATAAACTGCCTTATTTCCAGTATGACATTGCGTTGCGAGGCCTGTATGGCTATAAGAGGGAACTATACCCCCTATTAATCCATTTCATTTGTGTCTTCTGCAATTGCTGTTTCAGACCTTCAGACTCCCATG
Organism: Stegodyphus mimosarum; assembly: GCA_000611955.2. Lineage (NCBI taxonomy): Eukaryota > Metazoa > Arthropoda > Arachnida > Araneae > Eresidae > Stegodyphus > Stegodyphus mimosarum. The sequence continues at coordinate 138,383 of KK119395.1, forward strand.
AGTGTTATACACAAACATGTGTGTCTATTTTAACTGTTGAATGTTTATTTTGTTTGTATTATATTAACCTATGTTCACATCAATTTTCATTAAACTCTGTCCAGTAGTTTTGGAGATCGTAGATCAAATATGAAAATTCTCTTAATTTATTTCACCAGTGTAGATTTCACACAACTTTACAGTCCTTTATACACAAGGACAGGCTGCCAGTTGTCACTCCATGCATGCATAATTGTTTTTTAATTCTAATAATTTGCATCTTTTATCTCGTTACATTTCCTGTAAGTCTAGTTCAATTTGCATAATTCCTTCGTGGTGCTGCAATTTTCACAAATAACAGTGTATGTATATATATATATATACATACACACACAAACAGTTCATTGAAAATATCTTTCATATGCATAGAAATAATATACATATGTGTGTAAGATATAAAATATGAAAGAAAATTATTAACTTTAATATGCCAATAGTAACTTTTTAATTCCCCATTTTAATCTGGCTACATTCCCTTTTAGTTCTAAAAGTAGAATTTGTACATAATATTGTTCATAACAACTTTTTTGGACTGCATCTTTTCAAATTAATCTGTTACAATAATTAATACATTAATCTGTTATTTGTGATGTGACAGTCAAGCTGCAATGCAGATGCCATCTCGTCCAATGAGATTAATGAAACTTTTTACTATAAATATTGTTGATACTTATGTGCAGTTCTTTTTTCTACTTTGCCTTCCTGCTGCTTACACATGCTACTAGCGACTGTCCATTGTTCTCAGAATGTAGTTGTATAAAATTGTGGGGTGCACAGTGCACCTATAATGATGACACATAATGGAAAAGAATATTTGTCCTAATAATTAGTTATCAAAGCATAAAATTATGTGATGAAAGGACACATCTGTCTTCAAATGTCATCCATTTATCTGTACAGATTATAATGCAGTAAAAACATTGCCAATGCATTGCAGCTATTCCCAAATCACCCCATTACATATATAGCATATATCAGAATATTTATCTTTGAGTGGGAAAAAAGCTTTACCTCATCCAAATACTTTTTATAAATCAAAGAAAGATTTTCTTTACCTGGGAGTAGTTCACCAAAATCTGTAATATAATCTCCAGTCCAAGCACGAGCTTTATTGAGAGCTATTTCTAACTCATAAGGTATTATTATCGGTTGATACAGTTCCCGACTTTCTATTAGAGATGATTCTCGGCAAGCAACATTCACAAAGATTTCAATTTGTGGAAAATTTGCTAATTTTGCACAGTTTAATTTTCCAATCACTAAAGTATACGATTTTTTCCCAGAATTTTCTATTAGTTCTTTTAACTGCTCTATAATATTCATATAATTTGAGACTGCTAATGTTCCTACAAGAATGCCAATTATTTTGGCATCCTTAGTCTTTTCTATGTAGTAATAACGTCTTCTAAGATGCTTATTTACATCTAATGACTCAAGCTGAAATAGTTTTTTCAAGGGATAGTAAGAATAAAATGTACAGTGGTTGAAAGATAACATGAAGTTTGTCAAAGTTTCATTTTGTTCCCCTATATAAAATATATTGAAATCATTTAAATTTGTCATCTTTGGGATGCAAAGCTTTCTTCCACATGTTTTAATCTGAATTAAGTCCTCATTCATTTCTGTTACATTTGACGATTCTGATGAAATTCCAGGGATGTCCAATTCAGATACCATAATGTTCTTGTATTCAATTAAATTTCCAACAAGATTACCTAGAAAAGAAAATGCATTTAATAAAACAGTATTTATTTCTGAATATCCATAATATACAGTACAATAAAAATATTTATCTTGCTGAAAACTTTCATAAACTACAGTATAAAGTCCAAGATCAGGACTTCTGGATTTTCCTGGATATTAGATCATCAGCTGAAATCTTGTAAGACGACATGGAGAAATGATGAAATTGAAAATACGACAAAGTGATTTATGAAATAATGAAGCATTTATGACCTTAAGGGAAACAAAATTCACAAAAATGTTCAATATTTATTTGTTTGCTTTATTAAATATTTCTTTCAGTGTAAGTTGTTTAAGTTACTTCCTTTTTCGTGCTAATATTTTCCCTTTAATTGTATACATAGACATAATTTCTAGTTCAGTTACGAAGTTTCATTGTTCAAGTATTATAATTGACGTGTCGAGAATTCTCACTAAATTTGTCAATTGAAATTTTTTTGTTTTCAACAACCTCTCTGTCATTTTCTTCACTATTGTTAGTGATATTTTCTGGATTTAGAACCCTACTGTATATTTCACTGACCGTTAGTTAACTTATGATTGGGATACTGTCACTGCAATGAAAAACTTCTGCTATCTTTATTTATTATTACTTCTCCACATTCACATTAAGATCTCACATCTCACATTAAGAAATTACCAGCTCATTCCTACCATTTTTGTATATTGGCACTTCTTTCTGTGATGGTAATTGAAGGCAAAGTTTACTAAGAAAAGCAACGGTGATTGGATAAAAGCCCACTGGGCAGAGGCAAACAGAACAAGACTTCGCAAAAGAAATTCCGCAATGATAATTGCCCACATAACAGATACCCACATGGATTAAAGCACACATTGATAAAAACCCATACAGATAAAATAAACACTGATAAAAGTGCACACTGACAAAAATCCATTATATGCCACGTAAAAGATATTAATATTCTCATAATTTATATAAAGCAGATTCATCCTCCCTCTCTTTTTCAAGAAAGAGGCTTGAAGGTTTTAAATATGTTTTCAATTCCTAATGATTCCCTGAGGATATAACGTGTTTATTATTCTTTGAACTATGAATTGCATTAAAATGTTATACCTAATACATGCATTTTATTTTATCACCTTACCTTCACAGATGGAAATATTACTCACTTTAAATTTCATTATATGTTGTGCCAATTATGAATGATATCGCTGAAATGAAATTTTTGAAATTCGTTTTTCAAAACTTGAATTATTAATAAAAAAAATCTGAAAGATTTTCAGATTTTAAATTATGCCCAAAGGGGCTTTTTTTTTAAACATTTTTTGTGTTATGTTTATTTATTAAATTATCATGTTCTTCGCACTTAAACCATAAAATTTAGTTCAAAAGCAATATCGCAAAATAGTTTTAAAATGAGCATATCTTTAGAATTTCCGATACACAGTCTAACACGCTGGAGATAAAAATGTTTTTTCTGCACCATTTTTTTTTTCTTCTAAATAATTAAACGCCTTATTTGTAATTTTGCAGTTAAAAAAAAAAAGAAGAATCAGTCATCTAGGCTAACCATTTAATATTGCTGATTATTGTAATTCAGCTTTTAATCTTTAAGCAATTAACTTTATTTTAATCCTATTTGTATCATTTAATGTAACTTCTTCCTTCTAAATTTATTTATTGTTAGTTAATAATACTTTTAAATTCCAGAACATTTTCTCTAGTGTACTCCTGAAACTAATTCTAGCAGCATGATGACACAACATCACGAAATTTAATGCAATATTTTTCGCTTATTCATGCTGCTTAATAAATGTAAAATACCTGAATTTATTTTAAAATATCATAAAATAGATTTCTTTCTTTCATCTAGCTGCAAAAAAAGACATTTTTTAGTCCAGATTAGGCAGATTCTAATCTCAATCTTCAGTAGAAAAAACAACTCCTGTTATAGTTATACAGTAGAAGTCCAGAAATCCGCAATGCTTGGGACCAGAGGTTGTGAGGATTTTAGGATTTTGCGGATTTCAGGACAGAAAAGCCAAATCATAATATTCAGACTAAAAGTGCAAAACAAATGAGGCATATTAGATACATTTACTTAAATTATTATGTACAATAATATACATTATTACATGCATTAAATTATTATATGTATATATTTATTATATTATTCATTTATATTAGTGATTATAGGAATACTTTAAAGCATTAAGAACATATACAAAAGAGACATGTAAAAATTAGGGATACTAATAAAGCATAAAATATTTAATTTTTTTTTTATTTCTTTCAAACACTTATCTGATACAGGTTTGTTTTAAAACTTTAGGTGCTCCAGAGTAAGTTTTTTTTTATATAAATTCTACAGAGTCACAATCTTTTGCTCTGTGACACAGCTCTGTTGTTCTAAATATTTTAGGTATTTTTCACCATGTTCGAAATGCTCATTAAAAGATATTTTCTCACTCCTTTCACATTCATTATCTGTGTCGGTGTTGGAATCGTTTTCTTGCTGCGGCAAGTTCAAAATAGAGCCAATGATTTCATCATGCGCTATCTGATATGCCAGTGTTGGCTCATCTGAACACATCATTCATACTAAAAACGTTCTTCTGGGCTAAGATTTATTTTCTGCCACCAACACAGAATCATTATTATTCGGTAATTATGACGTCATTATTGGATAAATATTTTTTCTTTGGTATTTCATTCTCCATTCTGTGGTTTCTGGAACCTATAAATTCATTGCTTATATTTTGAGAGACAACGCGGATTTCAGGTCAACGGATTTTCAGTACTTGACTGTAATAGAAATATTTTGAGGATAAGTCATACATAATTGGCAAATTTTTGTGTTTTCAGTGGTACCATAATTAATTTACCTCTGAGCACAGCCAACACACACTACACGGATAGACTTGAATTTTCTTAAAACACACCTGGAAAAGTCAGGGAATTTCATTCTCCTGTTTGAGTGGCAACCCTGTTATACAGACTCATGAACCAAATTTTGACAAATATACGTAAAATGAAAACAAAATTATTAAAATTAATTGGACCAACTGGCAATACACCTCTAAATTCCTAATTTTTGATTAAACACATCTCCACTTCAAGGACATGCTTTGCACCATTTTGCATCACTCCTCAGCATGTTATGTCATTCTTTACGTGCAATTTTTCTGCATTGCAAAATCATTACCCAACTATTACCCAGTACTAAAACAAAGACTGTATTTATATACAACTCTAGTTATTCCATATCACATTTTCTAGACTACTGTTCCTTTAATAAACCACAACTCTCACTTCACCATCTTCCTCTATTGCTTAAAATGTAAATTGCACATATAGATATTGTGGGGAGCATTTAGCATCTCTAGTGTGGTTCCAATTTAAGCAAATATGTATTTCAGAACAATTTTTTCTGTTAAAAATGATGTTTTAATGATCAAACTAGCTGTGATTTTCCCTCGACTCATCTATGCAGCAATTTTTCTCGATCATGACTAGAGTGAATTGCGGTTTCATCTTACGCAAAAACTACATCACATATATATGTTTCATAAGATAGCAAAACTGAAATTCCGTCTAATTTTTCCTTGTTCTCTGCATGTATGTGTGTGTATATACATATATAATTATATATATACACACACACACACACACAAATAAATAGAAATAAGTGTTAAGTACAACAGCAGTTTAAAAATATTAAAAATACAGATTCTCTCTCATTTACAACAAAAATGATCAAATTATGCAAACAAATAATTAAAATAAACAGTAAAGTAACAGAAAGATAAATATCATTTATATTGAATTATTAAGAAAGATAAAAAACTTATTTAGCATTGTCCGTAAAATTTGAGCATTTAGCTGCAAATTGGGAATACTAATTTAAATATGCAAGTCAGTAATTTGAATACTTTCAAAATCGGGATACAAAACAAAATATCCAGGGTATACTTCATTTTGTATCCAGATTCTGAAAGAATTTAAATATCAATAAACTTTTAAAACAATTGCAGTAAGAGAATTTTCAATATACTAAAAGGATGATTAACACAGATATGTATAAAATCATATTTTTAATGTATTTATTTAAAAAATTTTTTAATTACTATTAAATTCACCAAACAAAGCTTCATCTATAAATGAATATAAAAAATACCTTATAAAGGTTGAATGTGACAGTCATTATTATTATTAATCACCGCCTGAATACGTGCTAAGATCTGATTATCCACCCATTAGGTCTATGTAGGAAGCATTCATATATACCAGAAAAACCAATAAGTAACAACAACAAGTGATTTAACATGTTACATCTGAAATGTTGTGCATTATTTACTACTGTATATTCTGGCATGTTAAGTGCACTTTTAGTACAAAAAATTAGATTGAAGTTTATGGGTGTGCATTATATACCGGATATAAAAATGAGAGATTTAAAAATAAGGAAAAGATCAACACACAAAAGTTAGATTTCTATATGTACCTAAATGCTGTTTATTTTTAAAAAAAATGACATACCTTATGAACTTCAAAATTTTCATTAACAGATAACATGACAAGTTTATTATATTCGTCTTCTGTTACATCTTCAGGCACATCATTGAATTCTGTTTATTTTCATCACCACTGTTACTCTGAGCCTTAAATAAATAATCATCTTCTGTTCCATGTAGATTATTAGAAACAGTACATTTTTTAAATGATCTTTGAGTTATGTCGGCTTTAATTTCATTCCATGCTTTTATTATCCACTCACACACTATTTCTAGACTGGCATTATGTATTTGCCTTCTTTTGTAAATGTTTTTTCACCTTCTAACAGCCACATGTTTCACTGTTTTAAATTTTCTTTGAATATTCTATTGACACACACATCTAAAGGCTAAACTAATGGTGTTAATCCACCTGAATTAACAGTCATTTTACTTTCTTTCAACAATACATATTACACTC
>KK119396.1:0-17809 GCA_000611955.2 Stegodyphus mimosarum
TCAAATTATGCCTAAATATTAAATTTTGTAAAATTTGGTGCAAAATTTATGAAGAAATTCAAACATTTAACTTGCCAAATTTTTTTCAGTGTGCGCTGAGAATAATTCACTTGGCGAACTTCTTAATACATGGCAGTCTATTTTCCTATCCCTTCCATTGTGCAGAAGTGCAAAAAAAGTCACATCGTTGGTACCTCTTTGCATTTACATTGTGCATGAGCGGAAAAAAATCACATCATTCCTAATTTCAAATAATTTTAGCAAAGTGCGTAAGCCACGTTAGATGTTATTATGATTTATACTTACTTGACTTATCTCATCAACAAATATGCCAAATTTCAAAACGTGCCAACATTTAAATTCATGTATATCTTCAAAAATTTTGAATAAAAAGCTGTAATTTTTTGCAGGTGTACTTAGAAATACGTCTATTTTAAGTTGATGGTAAAAATTTTATAGGTTATAACTCAAATTTTTTTTCTAAAAATTTATAAAATTTATTTAAAAATACAATTTTTAAAGATAAATCATAAAAAATGGGTGAATTTTATTTGGTGTGAATCTAAATTTCGAACTGTGAAAGAAAGAATCAAGTAAGTGTAATAAAAAAGAGATATTAATAAATACATGCCAAATTGAATTAACATTGAAGAGCTAAAATTTTGAGAGCTACTTTTTTAAAAACTACTTGTGCGATTTTTACAAAACTTGGCAGTTTGGCATAATTTGAGTCGTAGAATTGAAATGTGGAAAAAAATTGGCATGTAACAGAAAAAGTCCGAATTTGTGTCAAAATAACCTATATTAGAACAATTCTATACATAAATCTAATACATATCCTAAGTCGCACTTTCGAGACATTAAAAATGCAATTTGAATTTCATCGATCAGCCCAGGAGAATGGGAGATATAGAACTATCCCTTTTTTGGGGGAGGCATAGTGTACTTTAGAAATTAATCAACAAGAAACTAACAAAATACAATATAATAATAAAATAAACTTTGATGAAAAATCAGCAGGTGCTTTACAAGTGAATCCTCCATTCCTTATACGAGGTAATTGGCATTTAGTGTGTAAAAATATCAAAGTTTCTATTCATGATTTATTTCCATAATAGTCTTCAAATTGTGTGATTGAAATTTTAATAAAATAAACATACAAATATTTAGATTCAAATTAAGACAAATAACTTGTATGTTCAAGTTAGATCGCGTAAATTTAGTGAATTAAATTTTATGATACCCGACAATAATAATATATTTGAAAAAAATTTAATATGTGTAGTATATATGTGTGGTAGCACTTTGTACTAAATTATGTCTAAAGGTATGTAATTGGTGAAAATGCTCACCGAGTTCATGGTCATTGTTCCTAAAAAAAATGTTCATATTAGAATTATACCTATGGAGACACCTAGCTATTGCTGCTTGTACCGTCCCTAAGGAGAGGATACAAAGGTTCATGAATATAGTCTGATTGCAAAGCATAGATTAGAGGTTTTCCTTTCCTCTTCTCGAGGCTTCGGGGAAAGTACATAACAAATTTTGAATGAAAATACTCTGGGAAGAAGAGAAGGGGCCAGATTGAGAAAAAGTCAAATTTGGGCATAAATTATGACATTTAGGGTTTAGAGGTTTCATCAGATTAGAAAGTCATATCCGGTTTACAAATATTTTCAAATGTTTCAAGGAAGTTTACAGAAAAATTTGAAAAATGAATTTAATTAGGTTTAATAGCAACAGGTGTTTTACTATTTCTAACAGCTAATTTAAATTTGTTTGCTGGTTAAAAGGTCTAAGATTAAAAGAATGGACAATTTCTACAAAAGGACAAACAAAAGGGCACAAAAGGACTCATTGTCTTCACAAAAAGGACAAAAAGGACTCATTGTCATTTCACAAAAGGACTCATTGTCTTCTGTGACTCAAAGGCAGCTCTACAGGCAGTCCTGGAGGAAAGCTCCCATATCACCAACAGGATTTACTGTCACCTAAATGAGCTTCAGAATTTAAATAAGGTCTGCATTCGTGAATGGTTGCCAGGGCATGTCAACATCACAACTAACAAGAATGCAGATAAACTGGTAAAAAAGGCTCGAAATCTCAACAATAATAATAATGTAAAATGCCACCCTTTTGGATACAAATGCCATGGTTAGATTAAAGGAACTTTCAATTCCAATAAAGCACTAGCTCCATAACAGCTGAGGAGGTTAACTTACAACTAAAACCATTGTCAGGCTTAGAAATGGCCTTCACAAAGGATTGAAAATCTAGATAATTTAAAAATTCAATATTTTGAATTTATGAAATATTTTAATTTATGAATAATAGTTTAAGTTAAATTATGGGGAACATTTTAACATTATGTAGTGCTAACAACATTAGCAAATCGTTCAGAATCTAATTCTATTTCATCTTGTTTAAAACTCATTTAACGATTTTACTGTTAGTGCATAGTCACATAATTTTCTGTTCCTGATTCTAATTAGATGCTCAGTTATCATGTGAACATCATAAAATTATTTAAATTGTATTATTTATATACTGAGTAAATGCACTGAGATGTGAAAGAGCATTGGGAAAGATCTGTCTGTTACATTCTGAAATGAGGACAGATATCATATAACTCTAGATATCATTGGCAAAGTATCTGTTCTGTAGTATTATTTTCATTTGCAGTACAATTATGCTACTGATGCTACTGATAACATCTAGAGCAATATCACTCTCGTTATATTAATTTTGGAATATTTTATATTAAAATCAACTTTAATATTTGGTATATGAAGAGTTTCTAGATGTGATTGATTGGTTAGGAAGTCGTATATTATGCTAATTGTTTATCCTTAGTTATGAATTATAAAATGATATTTTAATTAATTATAGCTTATATGATGTAGACTCATCACAGTGTTCGTATACGCCTAAATAGAGTATTGCTGTGTATTGCCTTGTATGTATTGCTGTGTATCTACCCTATAGCTTTCATTGTTGTTCTGCTTTTAAGTTGTCGGCAATAGGAAAGAAGTTTCCTTTACCTCTTATGAATTCAAGTAGCACTAAAGTTTCTTTCTGCAAGGTTAGTATAAATAAGTGTATATTTTTTAGCATTTTCCTCTTACATATTTAATTTTGTAAGCTTGTAACTATCATGATACATAAGATATTTCATCAGTCTAGATTTTATTTAGATTTTACTTAGATAACTGAAATCTTATATCATGAATTATAAGTAATAATGTAGCTCATATAAAAATATGTGGAAAATGTGCAAAATTTTAGATTAAAAATTTTAGAATAAAAAAAATTCTCATAAAAGATATTTCTGAAATATTTTTTTCAAGATATCAGTATAACTTCATAAGCACTCAATATGTCTTAAAATCTGCTTTTTACAGGTGTATGTTGGGCCACTCGGTTATCCAGTATGGATTATTGATAGTAAACATAATGTTTATGTCCGTGAAGGTGTGGAGAACAACTTGCCCATTGGAAAAAAGTGGATACTTGTCCCCGAACTTCCCGCTCAAGAATTATGCATTAGTAAACATGCCGTATGGCTTTTAAGTTCATCTGGGAAAATATATAGAAGATTTGGAATTTCAGAAAAAAATCCATGTGGAGATTATTGGAAACAAATACCTGGCAATATGAATTATATATCTGGTAAGATGTAAGATAATTTATAAGTGCATATTTGCAAGTATTATTATTTATTTTTGGACACTGTCTGTCTGTAAATTATTTGTGTTTTAAAATGTGCAGTGGTGCCTTATATAACAAATGTGTGCGAAGACAGAAAATTGTCTCGCATTATGAATCATGCACAAATTTTATCACATTAAACCTGGAGCTAAATTCGTTTTACTTTCTTTTTTAATGACATATAAATGCAAAAAGTGGTTTGCCCATTAACAATGGTAGGAGGCAAAGGATGAGAGAAATAAGGATACATAACAAAGTAGGATAACAAGAAAACGTATTTTTTAATATAATGTTATCACTGAAGAACTGCAAGCATTTCTTGACCAGGACCCTAAGGAAGCCCAGAAAGAAGTTTCTGTAAGTAAGGATGAGAAGAACAGAAAGAAGCCATCCTCATTGCAACTATCATCAAGGCCTGATTACTTTTCTATAACAGAAAAAATCTTTTTTTTTGGAGGGGGGACTATGTCATAGAGTTTTATCTTCTATGGTAGCATAAATTAGAATGAGAACTCTGAAGACTAAAGCAACTTGTCACTAGGTCTTGTAAATACAACAGAGAGTGAGATAGGGTGTAAAAGACCCTTTTTTTTTAACTCAAATAAAAGTTAGTAAAAGATACTACTCGTGCTTATAGAACAGCCAGATTTATGACTTAAATAAAAAGTAGCGAACTTAACTAAGTAAAATGTAAGTTAGCCTAGTGGCTATACAGACAGAGAAATGCACAAGTGGGCTCAGCCCTAATGTCGATGTGACAAGCCTAATGGCAAGAATAAAGCAATGCCGTAGATATACTGCTTTCAAGAGAATAAATTAGCAAACGTGGCCTTCAGCTGGTGGAACACACTCTGATTTTACCCTGTAAAACCTTTCTTTAAATACTATCTCTTTCTACCTCATTTCAATACATGCGGACTACAAATTTTCATTCTGGCAGGAAAATAGAAAGAGAGAAAGACAACAAAGGTAATTAAGATAATAATAACCAATTTAGATTTTTAAAAGTTATTTATTTCTTGTTGCTATTTGGAAGCAACATGTATTCAGTGATAACTCATCTCTCACTATTACCACTTGTATAGTAGGAACTACTAACTTGAAAAAGTATTTATAAATCAGTTTTGTGCACCCAAAATTTTATCAATGATAGGGAGTTTCCTTGCCTAGTATCTCACCAGGTAGATTTCTATTCTAAGAAAAGGTTGCTCCGCATACTTAATCATCTACTTCTTTTTCCAAAATACATAAGATAGGACTTGTACTTTCTTTGATTTTGTATGTATGGTCCTAGAAATCTTTCAACAGCAATTTCATTTGAGGTTCATGCACCTCACATTCTACCTACATTTTCTCTGGTCCAGCAGAGTCAGTTTTATTTGAAAACCCTTTTGCATAACAGCATTCACTTCAGAAGCAATAAGATTTACAGTGTCCGATAATAATAATAGTAAAATTTATTGTTTTTTGTGAATTTGTTGCCACTGTCATAAATTTCTGATGATCTAAGTGTATGTTAAAAAGTAGCTGTACCATGCAGTGTAGGGTTAAAGCAAAAATGTGTTTAGTTAGAAATGAGTTTATGTCTTTGTCCTAGCCAAGCAGTGACACCCCAATAAACTCAGGTGAACCCAGTGAACTTCTGTTTAATGGCAATGCTGTGCCTTAGTTGCGTAAAATCTTGAAGAAAAGGAAGACCATTTTAGACAAATTTTTTTAAACCTTTCAAGGATTCAAAAGCAGTTGTATAGGATGATGATAGACAGCTGAGTCTTCTACTGGAGGTGAAAGTCTTAACTATTTTTTTACTAAATTTAGACTAAACTTACACATTCACACTGAAAAATGTGTATACAAGTATATTCATAAAGTATGTGAATATAAAATATGTAATAACTAATGAACTAGTAAACTTCTAACATTTCCAGTTATAGGTGGGGTTTTTAATATTCTCTGAAATTTGTTTGCCATGTTTCATGAATTTGGACTGGGCTCAAGAAAGCATTGATTTTATTCCCGTAGTAGATGAAACATCCTGTGAATTGAATGATTTGCATAAAAAATGCATTGCAGTATAGATTAGATTTGTGATGCAAGGTACCACTGTACTTTAATTATAAAACACTTTGTTATGCAAATTGAAATTTTTATAAAAATTGCTTATTTTACAAGATAATAGTATTGTAAATTTATACAGTATGTTTGCAAGATAAGTGTATTATAAATTTATACTATATATATTAAGATCATTAAAAATCATAATACACTGGCTGCTTCATATTAATAGATGAAAGAAAACAAGCATTATGTACAAAGATGAAAGCAGTATTTAATTTTTGTAAATCATGTGATGAAACATAATGGCATAAACATGTTTATATTCTTTCTGTTTTCCATGCATATAATTTCAGCTCAGATGACCTACACACCTTTAAAAAAAGGGGAGAAGGAGATAATATATGTATAGTTGGAAAAAATATATAAATAATTTCAAAAATTAAAACTTAAAAGATAGTAAAATTTTCTACTTAACTTGGCTCTTATTTGTCTAAGTGATTTAGAAATTTTTCTACACTCATAGAACCACAGATTGTATTACATAATTTATAGATGGGCTACTTCCATAGAAATAATAGTAAAAGGACAAATATGTCCAAAAAATGTTGAATAATGTTATGCACCTTAATATGGGCTATTTTATTGCTCTATCAGTGTTGTTTTAAAGCCAGTCCCCCTATTTCCAAAATTATTACATGATGGTTTTTGGCCTGAGTGCCATATATTTGAAATTCATTCTCTTGATTATAATATTGCTAAAAACTAAACAAGGGAAATCATTTAAAAATCAAAGCAACACCAGATTTCTAAATAAGAAAACTAATTTCTAAATAACGACCAAGAATCGAATTACAATGTATAACCTATGGAATACTCGAAAATTGAATTTGTGATGACATCACAAAATCAAGCAATCTCTGACATCACATGCTACTTTTTGTGATTTATCAGTTCTTCTCTTGCTGTTTTAACTCAAAAATTTTTGGCAAAACTCGTGACAATCATAGACCTTCCCACAAACTTTAAAGCGATTGCCCATGCTTTCAATGAGATATCAACCACAGCAGATGCTAGCAGTGGCCATTCCTCCATTAGGGCAGCTTCCAACTGTCTGAGACTGGCTGGAGGAGGTAAACATGCAGAGGCAGAATGCCGAAGGGCATCCCACAGATTTCCAATGGAATTTAAGTCTAGAAGATAAGGCAGCTGTATGAGAAATGCTGTCACTCTCTAGGTACTTGTTAACAATGTTGGCTCAGTACTCTTTAACAATGGTGACAGCATTATCATCTATAAGGAGGAGATCAGGTCCAATTGTATAGAGCTTCTTAGTGGAGTATAAGACATCATCACGATATCAAATAACCATCACAAAAGCATCTTAAAGGGTGTACAGCTATTTGCAATATCCCATTCCAATCTGCGCTAGGATGCTCAGTCTCAGAATGCATCGTGTTCAGTAATGTTGTGGGGCTGATTCGGTGTGCCTCATTCTTTCCAGTTTATTAAACACTTATCATCTGATTCCATGCAAATCTATATTCAAACAGGATGTTATGCCAATCTGAGACAATCCAACTGAAATGTTGATGGTATCATTTTAATATTATCCTTCTAGATTGGGCAGTTAGTAAACACTTAGCACTTCATATAGTCACTTCATGATTTCCTTCCCCCTTTAGCACACACTACTGGTAGTCTTACCTTATTCTTTTTGGCCACTGTAATAATATATTTACCTTCAGAAAGGGTGTTAGCTCTTAGCCTAATGGGCACAGGTTTCCAGACTACTTTTGACTTATTTAGAATTGTTTTTACGTTCAAGATATTACATAATGATTAACAGCAAAGGAAAGAACAACAGCTTTGATTGACTGTCCTCTTGCAATGCATCTGACAGCACACCAGCACTTACTTCTACTTCCAGCCATATAAAAACAAATATATTTAAAAAGTATCCTACAAAAGTTATAAACATTTTATATCAGCCTTTAGATGAACCTCCTCAAATCCTTCAGAATGCTTGCATCTTCAATGACTTTCTAATTAGCCTATGCTCAGACAGTCAATTGTGATTGGATGTTACATATTTACGTACCATCATCTGCATTCACAGTGATTTTCAACCTTTCAAATTCAGCTACACTTTTGAAAATTGCTAATTTGCATTGCATGCTTAACTTTTAACAACTTAAGCCAGTGTATGTTTCATAATGAGCGTACTTGTGCCTACTTTTGAAATAGCAAGATGTGTTGGTGTAGTAATGAAAATTATCTGGAAGGTATATGAAGGTAAATTTCAACTTAATTATTCTGGATGCGTCAAATTGTGCAGTTGCATTACACCATATATCTTTATTACATTTATCATTATTACAAAAAGCTGAATTAAAAAGTGCATCTGTAATGGAGAGAAGGCCATGTGTAGCATTAGGAAAGGTAGTTAGCTATACAGGGTGTCTCAAAAGGTCATTGCCAAACTTAACATGCTGGTCTGTCATACCATGTGAAACAAGATTTCCATAGGAACTGATGTCCGAAAATGTGAACAGAAACTGATAGAGGGAAATACTTGCAGGCTTATGGGAAAACGTCATCATTTCAGGCAAGTACTTTGCAGAAGAAGGAAGAATCAGATTACTAACTCAGAATTGGTCGATATACATTATGTATATGGTGTCGCAGATGGAAATGGATGAGCTGCAGTATGGATGTACCTTGAGCGCTTTCCAAACAGATGTCAGCCAAGTGATGCTTTGGACAATTACATTGCAGATTGCATGAGACAGAAGCATTCCAAATAAGTAGCTACATCAGTCGAGAATGCACTGTACACACACCTTGTAGAGACATTAGGTTATTATTATTATGTTGAAAGTAGGAGAGATGAAAAATGAGCAATTCCCTCTCTGGGACTCGAACCACAGACCTCTCAAGTGTGTGCCGAGCCCACTGTACCACGAAGACATGCTCAGGAGGTGGGAGAAATACCTTATATATTCCCCCTTTTAAAGGGCAGCAGGATTTTAAGGGACACAATCACCAAATCCTGGTGGTGAAGA
Source organism: Stegodyphus mimosarum (assembly GCA_000611955.2). Lineage (NCBI taxonomy): Eukaryota > Metazoa > Arthropoda > Arachnida > Araneae > Eresidae > Stegodyphus > Stegodyphus mimosarum. The sequence continues at coordinate 8,829 of KK119396.1, forward strand.
ATCATCATTGACCACCTTTTATCATGCCCACTGTAGAGACATTAGGTTATTTTTTTTTAAAGCAGCAGAAATGAAAAATGTGCATTGCCCTCGCCGAGACTTGAACCACAGACCTCTGGAATACGCGCCGAGTGTGCTGACCACTACACCATGAAGGCATGATGCTAAGAAGGTGGACGAAAGACTTTATAACCAGTTCTAGAGGAAGCTGTGCTATGAGAATTTGGGATGAACCCGCAACCGAATGTGTTTTGTGTGGATTTTGTTTTCTGATGAAGCCTCTTTTACATGAGACAATGACCTGAGAAAACCCAAGATGTACATATGCTGATGAAAGTCACCAGTGTTGCACCAGAAATGTTTGGCCTGGTATAATCGATGAGAAGTTAATTGGCCCTTACTTACTACTTCAATGCCTTGATGGGAAAATTCACACCTGAAATGAAAGAATCGCTCTTTTTTAGAAAGAATGTTGCAGATCTGATGGTTAAAATTCCAGCAGCTACACACTGAAACATCTGGTTTCAGCATCATGGAGTGTCAACACATTTTTAGCTGTACTTTGCTGGAATACCTCAATAGGACATATCCTGATCACTGGATTGGCAGAGGCAGATGAGGTGCATGGCCACTGTGATTCCCCGACCTGACTTCCCTGGATTTCTACCTGTGTGAATTCATGAAGTCTATGGTGTATGAGATGACCGTAACATCAGACATGAATCTCATTGCCTGGATCATGGAAGCAGCACCATGTGTCTGACACACCTGCCCATTTTGAACAGGTCCGTGAATCCATGTGTCGACATGAAGCGTACACTATGGCGAAGGGAAGGAATCTTAAACATCTGTGATTTAACTGTGTTCTTTAATAGCAGTCATATTAACAATTCTTTTGAAAGCCTTTCTTTGTCCCCCTGTATGCCTGCAAACATTGCCCTCTGCTAATTCCCTTCGCATTTTCGGACACAAGCTCCTGTGTAAATTTTGTTTATCATAGTATGACAGACCAGCATGCTAAGTTTGACAATGACATTTTGAGACACTCAAAGAAAATACTTTTAATGTTGTAGACTGAAAAGTCAAATAAAGATAACTAAGCTTAACAGTGCTGTCTTTAATCGGTAATGCGATATTTCTTTAGAAGTGACAGGAGCGGAAAAATTAAATAATTGCACATGCTACAAGTGCTGAAAATGAAAGTTGAAGTGAAATTCATAGCTTCTTATATAGAAGAAAATAATAATTGTGATTCCTTTGTTACCTACAACGCATTGGAATCATAGAAAAAATTTAAAATCCTTGTTCGTAAATTAGGAAAAAAAAGTAAATGATAAACTTCTTATTTATTTGAAATATTGTAAAAATCTTGCTCTTGAGAATCACTGCCTATATGTCACCATGGTAAAATTACCAAATTACTTGAAAAATAAAAATAATTAATGTTGGGCATAAAATCTTGTTTGTGTGGTTTAAAATTATTTTTTTAATCAATATATTTCCAGTTATTCAATATATTAAAATATGATTAACTCTAGTACTGGTAGAAAACATGTATTATATTCTATTAAAGGAATCTATATTACACTGCTGGCCACCGTAAATGCAACATCCTGAAGGAAGCTTGCAAATAACATGAAATTTACAACATGCATTAGTGGAGGCGAGATATGCAAATGATTAAAATTTCATTGCAGATGCACATCATGCATGCCTGTGGCGCCACTTCAAAGCACTATTTAAGGCTTGGATATTTCGGCGATTTCAAGTTCAGCAATTGTGTTTTTCCTGTGGTTTTTTTTCAAAAAAAACGATCAATTATGCCTCGTAGTAAACTGCGATCATCATTTGATCAAGTATCGAGTTTGGCCTACTGAGAGTGTGGATTATCTGTTAGGAAGATCAGTAGTCATGTTGGACGAAACCAAACAACTGTATTGCGGATATGTGACCGTTGGATGTAGGAGGGTACGACGGACCAATGTGTTCTATCATATCCACCTCAGTGCACCACTTCACGTGATGACAGGAACATTGTGCGCATGGCAGTGACAGATCGCTCAGTCACATCACAAACCTTAGCACAGCACATTCAGTCTCTAATGCATCATCCAGTGTCTGCGCGTACCATTCGACGCCATTTACAGCAGAGTGGTCTGTCTGCAAGACATCCATTGCTTAGTCTACCCTTGACGCAGAACCACAGACATCTCTGCCGCCAGTGGTGCGATGAAAGAAGGATGTGGACGGCAGAATGGAATGAAATTGTCTTTACTGATGAGTCACGCTTCTGTCTGCAACACCATGATGGTCGGATTCGAGTCTGGAGACACCGCAGAGAGAGGATGCTGAACAGCTGCGTTATACACTGCCACACTGGTCCTGCACCGGGTATTATGGTATGGGGCGGTATTGGATATCACTCTTGCACTCTTCTAGTACGCATTACCAGTACTTTAAACAGCCAATGCTACATATCCGAGGTGTTGGAGCCAGTTGTCCTTCCTTACCTTCAAGACTTGCCCACAGTCATATTTCAACAGGATAATGCGCGACCACACGGGGCACGCATTGTCCAAGTGTTCTTCGTCAATTGCCAGATTGAATTGCTTCCCTGGCCGGCGCTGCTCTCCGGATCTTTCGCCAATAGAAAACATGTGGTCCATGGTTGCTGAGCGATTGACCCAGATTACATCCCAAGCTGCCACACCAGATTAACTTTGGCAACGTGTGGAAGCTGCTTGGTCTGCTGTACCCAAGAACACATCCAAAGTCTCTTTGAATCAATGCCGAGGCGTGTGGCAGTGGGGATCTCCAACAATGGCTGCTACTCTGGCTACTGATTCTGGAAGGAACCACACTTCACAGAAGTCTATAAATTTAATCATTTGATACTTGGTCCACATGTTATCTACTAACTAAATTTTGTTGTGATATTTCTTGTCTTTCTTGGCATTGCAATTTGGGTGGCCAGCAGTGTATACTAATAATCTTTTGATGACACTCCTGTAAAATGGAAATAGATTAATTTCATTATACTGAGACGCGATACATTAAACACATACAAAAATTTAACTGTATGAGCTTGCTGATGCAAAATAAATATATGAAACAATTTAAATTTAGAATATGAATTAGTTTCATAAATAAGATATGATGTGATTATATTTCAAATTCGTCATTTTTATTGGCATGAGGTATTAAGTATGTATTGAAAAATAGTTACACGAGTTTATTAAATGAGAAAAATAAACTATAAAAGAATTTAGGTTTAGAAAAAGAAGTATTTACTTTCATGGATAAATATAGGTTATGATTGAGATTAGAATGAATCCTATGTTAGCTGCAACACTTCTCCTGGGATTTAAATAGAAATTTCTTAAAGTTACTACTTCCACAAGATTTCTTCAAGGTGTCTTTTTATGTACCTTCTAATAATCCTTTCTAGTGTAATTTTCAACTGTCAAATATTGATGTATACTACAGACGAACTTTAGTTTTTCCAAAATGCATATTCATTTGAATATTTATTTATAGTGACAGAAGGTGATGATCTGTGGGGTTTAAAGGATGAAGCTATTTTTGTTCATTCTTCCTTTGCTTTGAAAAACTCGCAGTCTAGTAATTCAAAGAAATTACCTACCAGAAGTATTTCTGAAGATGATTGGGAAGACATTATGGCTGAAATGTCAGACAATGATTAATTGTCTCTATATAATTTCAGAAATTTATGCTTTCTCATCTGAAGTGCCATGTGAAGTATATTTTTAAGTTGCAGATTAGGTTTATTGATAATTTTGTGTATTAATACTCTTATATTTATAAATGATTAATAGTTGAAAATTGTTTTACAGAATTTTATTACTCATCATGTAATTTAGTACATAGTTTGACCTTCGTTGACATGAATCCCTCTCTGCAGTTATTTTAGAATGTTTCAGAAAATGCATAACGTTTAATAATATAATGCTTTATAACGTTTAATTTTTATTTTATTGATTATTAAATGTCCTTAGCACTGTAAATACACTAATTTAAATCCACATTTTTAAAAATTCTTGTATAAAATTTAATTTTTTCTTAATTAATAGTTAAAAGTTGATAATTTTATTATGAAAAAGTACTAATTTTTTTTTAAAAAAGGAAATTTTATTACTTCTTTTTTAAAGTCTTTCAAACAGTTTTTTAACACTATAAAGAAAATCATGAAAGTTTTAATTGAAAAGTTACCTGCATAGTTCATGAAAATTTTTGCCTAATTTTACTGAATTCATTTACTTGAACTTCTTTTAAAATATCAATAAAGTAAAAATACTTTACATAACAGAGCTTTAAAGTAAAAATGCAGTGTACAGAAATGAAGTTTTATGTTAAAATAATAAATGTATTTTGTTTTAAAACATTGTGCAAACTGCATTTATTAACACTCTTGTATAGGAATGTCACAATATGTTTAGTAACAAATTTTCTGAAGACAGACTTGATTTATTATAATATCCATTATTACTGATTTGATTTTGTACGACTAAGACTTCAAGATTTGTCATTTCATAGTTGTTTCAAAACTGGTATTCTTATGTTTAGCTTGTGTGAGTGCTTAGATTTAACTCTTAATCTTTCAGAACTGCTCATTTTAAAATTATTTTTTAGACCTGCACAGTTGCATTGTAATTATAATAGATAAAAATAGTAGGACAATAAAAGAAAGAAAAAGAAGAAGGATAGTGGAGTAGACATTTAAATGGACATTTAAAAATATCTTAATTCAGTTTATTTTATTACATTTAACATGAAAAACTACATCTGATTATTCTCACTTTAGAACCACTTAAAATTTTCTGCAGAGTGTATTCAGTCCCTTGTAGGGGCAAGGGAAGTGTTTTAATATCCCTTACTGGGGGAGGGGCAAGGAAAATATGTTCCCGCCCTCAACTCCATAAGCTGAACGGGTCCCCTTATGAAGTTGAGAGTGGAAACATATTTCTTGATTTTGAGAAAAGTAATACGTTAAGTTTTAGTTATTAACATTATTCCTTATGTATAGATTGGGCATGTTTAAATTCTTAGTGCTCATAGTGTGTTGGACTAATTCAGTTAAAGCATAAAAAAAATTTTTTTTTGAAAATGTGATTTATTTTAAAACTTTAAATTTATCATTTCTGTGAATCAACTCTGCATTACCAATTTGTATCTTTCTTCATGTTGCTTTCTTTTGGCAGTGTTCTTTATTACTTCACCTCTTTGTGTGTTGGTGAACAATGTTCTTTCATTAAATCTTATTTCAATTTTGCCATAATGCTTCATTTGGGTAGTGCATCATGGAACATTTGGATTACTTTGTTCTAGAAAAATATATCTAATTAATTATTTTGAATTTATGTTCCCATGTATGTATATAATTGTCCCCTTGTGTGTGTCTTTGTTATTTTGACAAAATATTCATTGATTAACAATTCTGAATTCTTGAATATTCACTTTAAAAATTAATATATATTAAACTAGAATTAAAACTGAGGAATCATTGAAATAGATATATTCATCTCCTCTGATATTCTGTTAAAATTAATGAAAGAGGTAATTGCAAAAATGATTATTGATTTTAATAATTTTACTTAAATCTCACTACTTAATGCTCATATCTACAAAAGAGTAGAATTAAATGGAAAGTTGCTTTATAGCTGAAAATTTACTTCTACTACATTTAATATTTACTGATGTAAATTGTTAAGAAATTAGCCTCAGCCATTAAATATGAAGACAAGTTTGTATGGTGCCTTTAAAAATATTTGCTGGTTGTTGAAATATTATGATTTGTAACTGGAAAATTTACAAGGCTGTTAAGTGCACTTTCTGCATTTTTGTACATAGTTAAGGAAAAAATATTTGACAACTAGAAGTTTTTTGTACTGTATCATTATTATTAAAAACTAGTTTTTGAGAATGTTGAAAGCACTCATTTTTACATTGCAGCGCAAAATAAATTTGCTTTTGAAATTTCATGAAATAATTCATATCATATTTTGTCAGAAAAATTTATATGCTATTGCATTTTTTTTTTGTCATTATAATTAGAAATGCAAATCTTTTACAAGTACTGTGTTTTTTTTTCACTTTTATATATCTTATGTATTTGCATATGTTCCATTCCTAATTTATTTTGTATATGCTATCCTGTTTGCTGTCTCATACTTATTACAATTTGTTCTAAATATAACTAAATTTCTAATTTCAGTGTTTTAGAATCCATTATTAGAAACATGTAAAGTAGTTAAAATTAGATTTTGCTCTCTAAACTGATTTATTTTTTAGAATCATGCTGAACATTATCAGTCAGGAGCAAAAATAATTTTTTCTGTATAATTTTTTTATACTTGTAAATTTACCATGATGAATAAATTGCATGGATTATTTAATTTAGTAACAAGAAAGCAATATAAATGAGTTGATCAAACAAATTTTATCTATGCTGTGGATTCACGGAAGCCAGTATTTTCAGCATCTTACCAGACTGAATCATAATTAGAAATATCCACTGGAAATGCTGTTGACTTTAGTAGCCTTGTCTTACTTTTTAAATGGTGTGTATTCCTGTTTGCATTCTGAAAATACTTTTTTTTAACGACAGCATATGTTTAATGCATCAAATGTAAACAAGATAATAATAATTTGCATTGGTAATGAACTATAAAAATGGAAGAGGAAGCAAAACAACAAAATGGAGAGGATTTACCAATAAGAAAATACTGGGAAAATGTAAATGAGCAAATGTCTGATTTTGCTTATAAATGTACTTAACAAGAAATGTGGAACTTCATAAAATTTAATCCTTCAATTTATCTTCATAACTCTGCTTATTCTTTGTGTTCGATGATTTATCGCTTTCACAGAAATTAACATGAGCTCTGAATATCCATTAATAAAAAATTGGTACAAAATGAAAATTTTTAGCTCACTAGTCAATAGTGATTAACATACAACTTAATAGCAACTCTGCATTTATGTACATATAAACAATTCATAAAGCTTCTCTATTTGAAAATGTTCTAGTAACTCAATTTTCACCACTTTAATGTTCGGGTAACTTAATTCACACCCCTTCTAATGTATGAGGTATTAGGTTTCAGTCTCACTTGCTTAGTGAGTTAAAATTGAGTGACTTACATTAGTATATTATCTAACTTTGCTGTGAAATATTGAATTATCACAATATAGCTGAGTAAGATGGCTAGAGAATCACTTGATAATTGGTCTAATATCTGCTGTTAATAATGTATTTTAAATACATGGATTATCTTTCTTTTATTTCCCTTTTTTTAATCTTTATTTTGAATAAATCTGCATCTCATTTATCAAAAATATGAGTAGTTTTGTTGCACAATCTTGCTTATATTTAAATTTTGCTCTTTAGAATGCTACTGAGACAGGTGTGCATTATGTTTTCTACAAATTGGATAAGATCTGCAATAACTATTATATTTAAAGTAATCATATGATAACTATTATATTTAAAGTAATCATATCTCCGTTCATACAGAGAAAATTTGCATGCTACTGTTATTAGTAATATTAAATTTTAAATTGAGATTTAATGGCACTGAATAGCTTAGAAAAATAATTAGTTGATAAATCTCAAACCTTGCAAATTTTATAACTAAGTTTTTAATAGTCATGTATTTTTCTACTTGCAGCTTTCAGATTTTTTAATACAATTCGTAGTTATTTTTCATGGAATGGTTTTCCTTAAAAGAAAAAACTACTAATTTTATTTCTTGAAATTTATTAAACTTCATCATTCATTTTCAATTGAATCCTCAAAACATAATAGTTAATAATCTGCTATAGGCAGAAGTCTTACCAATAGTTTAAATAATAGATTAATACATATTGTATGGTAATGCACGCTATATGTTGCATTCTTACAATAACATTAGCTAGGTGAAAAACAAATTTTCTTAGGAAGAAAATCATAAGAAGTAGAAAATGTATATCTACTGTTGTACTATACTCTTTCATATCATAAATTTGACAAGTTGAATTGTTTTATTTGTTAGAAAATATCAGTATAGTTTTATATGTTCAAAATCCTGTAAATGTTATATGTGTTAATACTGTACATCAAAAATAAAAATTTTTAATCTATGAAATGTTAAAAATATCTGCAGAATATATTCAGGAGTTCAACCCCCTCCCCTTCTTCATGCATACCAAAAAGAAAATATCATGACTTTTCTGTGCCTCTTATTATGACTTTTCTGTACAATGCCAGCATAATTAAATGCATTTCATATGTGAATTATTGTATTATTTAAAGTTTGTAAAACAATAAAAAAGCACTGAGAACTGAAGATAATCACACTTTTCTGTAATGCTCAATTTAGAGGATTTAGGACTGTTTGGTGCAGGTGTCATTGTCTTATGGCATATTTTAAGCAGATGTGCACAACTCTTGAGCTCTTCCCAATACTAACGGCAGGAAATGGTTGTGGAATTATTGCAATAGCACAGTTATATACATTTGTTAATATTATTTTCTACTTTTATATTTGCATGCATTGCACTTACTGCCAATAGTGCCATTGTGTCTACCAAGTATATGTGAACTAATATGTTGATAGATTTTGACACACATAACTTATTAGCTTTATTTTATGGTAATAAGTGATAAAACAGATTATGTTTCCATGTATATATATATATATTTTTTAAAAGTTTTCTGACATTTGTAGATCATGTAATTTGTCTGTTGTGTTCCCTTCCACACTGCTTTAAATCTTCAAAAATGTTTCAATATATTTATGTAAAAAATATTTGTACCTAAACCAAATTATGCACGTAAGATTTGCATAATTCTAGAATTTGCTGTTTATTAATTTTTTAATACCAATGGTAAGAGTGTGCAAAAAGAATTTTCTCTATCTTTTTACTTATTGGTTGTGTCATTGAAGTGAAAAATGGTTGATATATGTCAATTTTTTGTTTGT
>KK119396.1:25301-146293 GCA_000611955.2 Stegodyphus mimosarum
TTCAATATCCACATTATTAGTCAAATCCACATTATTGTTTACTACGGAAGTATCATTGTCGTAATAATTATTGATATGAACATTGGTATCATGTACAACAGGTCCGTGACCCCATCCTCCGCCCCAGCCACCACCCCAACCCATTCCATAGTGATGAGCACCCCATGTAGTGCCTATAGCACCCCCTAGTAACATACCCATCGCAAAATCTCCTCCTCCGGGAGCGTAGCCTCCTCGATCTTGTACCACTACCGTGGTTCCTCCTCCACCTGCATTCGAGTACGGTTGTGGGTGGACACTATTATAACCTGCCTGCATTGGTGGACGATAACTCATAGGAGCTGGATATTGGCCAGGCACTGCAAAGTGAAAATAAATTATGGTGAGTTTGCAAAACTCATATCAATATATTAGTTATTTAAAGCGTTTAAAACTTTACTGCTTTCTCTATTTTAATATTTCAATAAAATTAATCCCGTGTTTAACCTGTATTCTTTCACTCTATTAAAATGAATCATACAGACTAACAGGATTCAATGTATGACACAACTAACATTGTTTCATGCACTGAATTCTGAGAAATACAGATTGGCGGTTAGTTGTTTTTACGCGGTTTTAAACTTTCTCTATTTGTTTAAGTAAATCTTGAAATTAATTTTTATTCCTTTCTATCGACCTATTTTCCTGAAATTTTTCACACATATATTTATTTGAAATGGCAAAGCAGAATACCTCAAATTTTATTAGAATTCCATATAAATATTTTTTTGATTTACTATTAAATGTTTTTCGTAAGTTATTTAAGAATCAAACTAATTAACGCAGAATTTCGATAATTACATTTTCAGACTGGTTAATATTCCAGCTGAGGGATCCGTGAATAACGCGTTCGTCTTTTATACCGAATATACGGGAAAAACGCTCTTATCGCTTCGGCAGAAACTGGGATTTTGAACTTAGATCAATTTCGCAGAGGGGAGGAAAAATTTTTTTTTTAATTTCTGAACTTTGGCGGTTTTTCAAAAATTACTGTTACATTTCTCTGGCATTGCGTTGTTACTAACATCGATGGATTTTTAAATCATAAGATTTAATCCTTCAGTTTTATTATTCCCATGATTTAAAATAATAATGAGGATTATAAGCTAAATACAATAAAAATGTGAACGAGTTAAACGTAATCTTCGTAAGCCAAATTAAAAAGAATAATTTTTTTACTTTAAGAGATAGGGATTTTATTTCTTTTCCGTATTTTGTTGCTGAAAAATATAAAATAAAACTTGTAAAATATGTTTCAAAATCACATATTTTGAATCATATGCATAAAAAAGTAAAAAATAATATTTTCAATTACCACAATATTTTTGATGATATGTGATTAAAAATAAAATTATGGAGCTGCCATATAGGAATTTTTATAAGGATATTAACAGAATTTTAAAGGAAAATATCAGGATGGTTCAAAAGTACCTATCAAAATTTAAAAACAGTTAGAGAATATCGAAATAAGCAGGTTTTGTGACTGAGATGTGCACGCGAAATTACATTCAGGTGATGCAGAGCCCTGTTTAGCTTTCGATAAAATCGTTTTGCTGGCGCACAGCGTCTTTTTCCGTGCAGATTTCAATTGGTACGCATTGCTACATGAAAGCATAGCTGGGCGACATGCTTTTTACGTATAGCGGTGCAGATAAAACGAAGCAGCTACTCAAATGAGCTACAAAGAAAATTCCCCAGTACCTCCTTTGAGCAGCTGCTCCATTTTCGCCCGGAGTCCCATAGATAAAATGCATGTCGCTAGAAATTCGCACGGAGAATGAGGATTTACAGCAGCAGAACGCTTTTATCTGTTGCTCAACCACATCAACTCGTCATTTCCACACATACAGTCTATAATTAAATCTTCTTCTTTTGGTCTCCTCTATCTGCCTTTATATTTTTATCACATATTTTTGAATTACGCTGTACACAAGAATAATTACATTCAAACTATTATTTGGCTTCAGAATTCACATATTTTTACTTCCTTGTACGAAGTAAAAAGGAAGTATTGTAATCGCGAAAAATTTCGGGTCTCTTATTTCAACAAAAATATCCATTTTGACCACTATCGAATGCAATTTAACGATGTTTTTGCGTAATATCTAAACGTAAGGACAGAATAAAGGACACTTTTCTCCAATAAAATTATAAAACTGGTTTAAAATGGATTCTGAAGAGATTTTTTTAGTGGCGTCTGTGCGTACGTACATACGTATGTATGTATGTATCTCGCATAACTCAAAAAGGACTAGCCTCAGAACGCTGAAATTTTGCATATATGACTGCTATAACATGTAGATGTGCACCTCGCATTTTGGTTGCAATCTGCCACACCAAAAGTATATAAATATATATATATATATATCCACTTTGTTACTCGGCTCAGTGAGCTCAATTTCTTTATTCTTATATGTTTGTAAATTGCAAATTGTTTGCTTTAAAAATGGTTGAATTATGTTGTTCTTATCTTTCGGTTACGATTTTATGCCTTTAGTTAACCTGCATGCAATAATTGTGGAATTATCAACAATTTAAAAGTTTTTCAAGTGCAGCTAACCCAAATTTTTGGTTATGACAGCGGACATATTTGTTTACATTTGATACTTAGCAGAATAGTGGATTTGTTGCCAATCTAGAGAAATTAAGCTTCGCAACAACAAAGTAACGTCTTCTTTTATTACTGCGAATTAAATTATGCTTAATTCATTTTGGAATTATCATTTAAGTTATTAGCTTGTTTTTGCGTACAAACTGTAACTTTAAAAATTGCTTTTTAGTTGTTTTAATTATACTTGGTGTTTTATGTTTTTCTATATCTTTCAATTTTTAATGAAAATATTTCGAATTTTTATGTATTTTTACCGCGAAGTGAGAACTGAATTAATTAGTAGCGCATGCGGTATTAGGTATTAGGTAAGTCGCGCTGAATCGTCTGTGAAAAATTGTTTCTTTTTTATTTTTTTAATTTCTTTTATACATCGTTTTAGATTTATTATAGTATTTGAATAGAACTTGTGGTAATTCTTGAGATGTTATTATTTTTGCTCACTCTGAGTTATAAATGAATGAGATTTAACGCTGTTAAGTGAACCTAGCTCCGAAGTGTGACTATGGTAAATAAATATAGTGAACTTTAAAGATTGCATTTATTCTATTGTGGTTTATGCGCTATCGAAGAAGTAGATTTAATCCAAAATTCGTTAACTGTTAATCCAATATGTTTAAATGAAATGCAGAAAAATTAAGTATAATTTAATATTCCGTACAAGGAAGTCATAAGGTGTGCATATCAGATTTTTCAATTACGCTTTACACAAGAATAATTATATTCAAACTATTATTATTCGGCTTCAGGATTTCTATTTTCAAGCCTTGCATTCAACTAGTAGAGATGACAAGCTGTACTCAGTTTTCATGTATATTTTAATACGATGATCGTTAAATCATATGGTGCTATTCGCGACCTTGTCTGTCTGTGGGATTATTTATGATATCGTCAGTAAATTTTCTAAATAATCAAATTCGAAATCATACACTGAAGTGGCAGATGTGTGTTTTAAATCCCTTTTAGTCTTTTTTAATTCGTCGGTTATAACTAAACTTTATTTCCTGGTTACTTGTTAATAACTACTATTTTTTTTTCATTATTTCTGGAGTTAAATTAAATTTTATGTTACATTTATCTTAACGCAATTCTATAAACCCTTATTGATAATGTAAAATTTTGATTTTAGGAAAGTTTTGAAACAGTTTTAAGTAATAAAACACTTAATAAATTTTTATTTGAATAAGATTTAAGAACTTTATGCGTTTGAAAATAAAGTCATTGAAATAGCATTAAAGCTTCATCTGATTCATATCATATGGAGAAATAGAAGGTGTCCGTGATCCATTCACTGGATAAAGATATGTTTTAAATAATATAGAATAAGAGATACAGAAAAAGGTCTGACTGAATTTTATTTAGCACTTACAAGAATTTTATATTAAAACATTTCAATATAAGCACCATTAGTTTCTCAGAGAATATAAAGTATGTTCTTGATTTCCCTCTAGAGGTTATTAAGCATTTGCACTGTCCCCTTAGCTATTTTTGTGTTGATTCGGGTATTTAATTCTTCGATGCTGAGAATCTCTGCAGCATGAACACAGTTCTTCAGTTATCTCTCAAAAAAGAAGTTGAGTGGTAGGACGTCCGGAGAACGGGGTGGCCATGAAATTGGTCTACTTCTACGAATCCAAAGATCTGGGAGTGTTTTATCAAGGAACATGTACATGTGTAACCCAATGACAATCCTGTTGGAAAAAGACCTTTGGCTGCATTTCTTGTAATTGCTGTACGGAAAATAATCTCATCATGTCGAAGTAATTATCCGAATTAATTGATAACTCAGAGGAAAGAAGGGACCAATCACTTTGTTATGAATCTGTGCGCATCAAATATTCAATTAAGGGCTATCTCACTCAGTTTCCCTTACAAAATATGGATTTTTTTACACCCAAATTCTGTAGTTATGTTGATTCGTCACTGAATACGATTTTCTAAAGAAATTCATCATTATTGATAAGGTCAAGAATGTCTGCAAAAAATTCCTAATTAACAACTCGATCATTATTTTTCACTTGTTGACAAATCTGCAGTTTATACGAAGTCAGTTTCAATCGTTCATGAACAACTTTATGAACATTCGACCTGGAAATTTCTGTCTGTAAGCTGGCACTGTGAATGGATTTACTGGCACTGCGCACACACATCGCGAATGGTGGGAACATTTTCATCTTCTGACGCTTGGGCTACCTACCCTCCATTATGGAAAATATGTCCGTTCTCCCGAATTTGTTTTCATTATCTTTTAATTGACTGTTCCGTTGATGGAGATTTATTAAATTCATGTCTGAATGGCTTCTAAACTATTTTCAGAGGTTTCGTTTCCCATAACCAGAGAATGTATACATCGCGTTTGCAGTGCATTACGCTATAAGAGAAACACGTCAATGTGCAATCAAATTCGCTGAAACAACCTTGAATTTGGCGTACATTTACTAAATAAGTTCTAATTAGTAACGCTATATTGTCTGTAAACAAATAAATTTCCTTTTGCCATTTCCAAAAATTAGAATAGACAAAATCCCTTGAACTGAAGATTATATCGATATAAATTATTTTATATTGCTTCTTAAAACTGTGTTTTAATTTAATTTTGTTATTCGGTGAATAAATTATAGGCACTCTCTGTATATCGGGAATACGTTAATGTGTAACAATACCTTTCAGAATAAGAGCTTTCAAAATGCTAACTTTTATCCTTTGTGTGCGTGTATGCGCTGGTATAATAAGAATAAGCATTTTAATATGCAACTGAAGCATTTTCTTTTTCTATAAATAACTTGAATAATTGTGTTAAGAAAGGCAAAGAGAATTTATTTATATATAACTCTGCATTTTTAACTTTATATGTTATGCCCCTATTTTATAACATAGTATAGTTAATGCTTAATAATTAGTATAACAGTAACTTAAGTATTATTGATGGTAATAGGTCATATTGTTACGAATTTCACATTTATTTGGCTATTTATTTAGAATTGTAATTAAAATTGCTTTATATTTCCCGTGCAACACAGACGATTTTTAAAGAGAAAGCTACGTCGAAAAAAAAAGAAAATAAAAATAAAAGAGCGCGTGCCTTTAATGTTTAATAAAAAAATATCTCGTAATTACTGTTGCCAATCCAGAAAAATCGAGATTGTTCTACTGATAATTAAAAAGCTTATAAAAGCCGAATTGAAACACCTCATCTCAGTATGCCACTCCAAGTAATAGAATTAATGTATCAAACTATAAAAGTTACCGCTGTGACAGGCTCACACACAGAGGCGGAGGAGTGGCCATTTTAGTAAAGAGCTCACTTCAATCGTGCTTAATTAAAGAAGATCGGCAGAATGGTCATGAAGCCGTTACAGTCTCAGTTCTATTACCAGATTATGGAATTACGTACTTTACGGCCTTGTATAATCCGCCACACAGATACATCAAAGAGAAAATCATGGAAGAACTTCTACCTCTGGACAAACCCACCATTCTTGCAGGCGACTTAAATGCTAAAAGCAGAGAGTGGGGGTGTAGATTTTCTAATAGAAATGGAGCAGCTCTTTTAAAATACATATTAAATCATCCTGTATATTTTTATGCTCCGACGGACTATACATTTCTCCCTAGTAACCCAGGCAGGGGTGACATTTTAGATATAGTCCTATCAACCACAGACATCCCAATGTGTTTAGAAGTTCTGCAAGATCTGACATCAGACCATGTACCTGTAGTAATTACTTTGGGCACGTCACAAATATTAAATAATAAAATGAAGAAACAGACGGACTGGGAAATTTTTGATTATCTTCTATCGGAATCTGAACCATCAGAAATAAACTTACATGACACGAATGCCATCGAAATGGAAGTCCATAAGTTAACTAATGATATTAAAGATGCATATAAAAATGCAACTAAACAAGTTCCAGCGCAGCAATATGCAGGCTTACTCCCAAAATTCATAAGGGAAAAGATCAAAGAAAGAAACCGGATGAGAAAACGGTGGAATCGAACCTGGGATCCCAGGCTGAAAATCAATTTAAATAAACTCAATAGGGAAATTAAAACAGACATTATAAATTACAAACAAGAATTATGGGAGGATAAAATACTTTCCTTTAATAATACTAGAGACGGCTTCTGGTCCTTTGCAAGAAGACTTAAGTCAAAACGGACGGTAAACAAACCAATTTATTCGAATCAAGTCATAGCACTTACTTACGGACTTACGGACAAGGTCTTAGCGGAACATTTATCTCATCAATTTACACCCCACGAAGATCCTTGCGACATAAATTTTGTATATGAAGTCCGACACTATCTACAAAACTGGATGATAGAACAACCTGCTCCTAACAGGATAGAGCATACTAATTTACAGGAAATTAAGGATATCGTAAAACGTCTGCGCATGCGCAAGGCACCTGGCTTTGATGAGATCACAAATCTCACAATCAAATATCTACCGGACTGTATACTTCTCAGATATGTAAAAATTTTAAATAGATGTCTGGACTTGTCATATTTCCCATATATTTGGAAAAAAGCAAAGGTGATTCTGCTCCCGAAACCGGGAAAGGACTGTACGCGGGCAGAAGGTTTTAGGCCGATTAGCTTACTTCCAGGCCTTGGAAAAATTCTCGAACGGATAATATTAAAAAGAATGCAACCATATTTGGATATCTTGCCATCGGAACAATTCGGTTTTAGAGCAGGACTGTCTACAACTAAGCAGTTAGTCCGTCTCACAGAATTTCTAGGTGAGGCGCTGCACATCAAACAGATTGTCGCCTTACTCATGCTGGACGTGGCGAAAGCATTCGACCGCGTCTGGCATGAGGGGCTTATTTATAAACTAATAAATTTCAACTTCAGTAGAGAGTTGGTGCATCTCATCTACTCATTTATCAGAGAAAGAACCTTCTATGTTTCCGTAGGCAGCGACACTTCAGGACATCAAAGGCTGGGCGCTGGGGTCCCCCAGGGTTCTATCTTAGGCCCGCTTCTCTATATCATATATGTGGCTGATTTCCCAAAAGACGGAATTACTACGAACCATTACCTCGGATGTTATGCGGATGACACCGCTATAGCAACTAGATCTATAAGTCCTGACTATGCAGTGAAAAAATTACAGCTACTCATGCCTGCAATAGAAAAATGGTGTGAAAAATGGAGAATATCCATTAACGCGGCAAAGTCCAAGCTTCTCATCGTTAGACGAACACGAACTAGGAAGCCAATCACGGAGAGATTGATTCTTTTTGGTACAGTGGTACCCGTCGTGAAGCATGCAACCTACTTAGGAGTTATCATAAATGAGAAACTCACATGGAAACAACATGTTAACAGTGTGAAAGGGAAAGCAATCGCTGCCTTAACTAGTCTGGTACCACTAATCGGCTCTAAATCAAATTTAGAACTTGCCAAGAAAAGGCACATTTATATCGCAATCATTAGACCAATCCTGACTTATGCCTCTCCAGCTTGGGCCACCTATATTAGGAAGGATATAGAAAAATTACAAATACTGCAAAACAAGGCCTTGCGACTTATTACGAACGCTCATTTCTATGTCAAGAATGAAACTTTGCATAAGGATCTCAGGATTGAATACCTGAATGAATATTTACACAGACTAAATAGAAATTTCTTTAAAAAGGCACTAAGATGTGAACACTTAAATAAATTCTCAGTTTTTGACTACGTAGCCCTTGAAGAAGACTACAACCTAAGACCTCTTGCGGCACATTTGACTAGAGACCTAAACTTCCCGACATAATAATTGAACTTTGCAGTTATTGCTGCAGTGTATATATGTAAATATTAACTTCATCTATTACTGTATGTTCTTAAATTTATTGAATTTGCTGTGTTTCATGTACTCTTATTTGTTATTCATTATTATTGTTTATGTATTCCTTATATTTTAATTTATTGTATTTTGCTATGTACTCATAGCACTTGCTCATGAATTATGACTTGTCAGGATATCCTCTCCATCGTTGGTCTTGGTTCCTTGCACTGCGGTGTCTGGCACCCCTGTTCTTTTCTCTACTCTCATCTTTCTTCTCTCTTGCTTCAGTTATCTTGCTTACTTGTCAGGAAAAATACATTAGGAGCACTTTGTTGCAAACTTCAGTGAGCCGGATACACCGCATTTTATGTGGTATCCCGGCGATAGATTTCCAGACTAGACTAGACTCATCTCAGTTCGTGCAATTGCTACGATATTCCGGCAATACTTGACTGGACTGGACTGGACTCATCTCAGTTGTCGTTGTAGTTGCTGTTGTAGTTGTAGCTGTTTAAAGCGAACTGCTGTTTGTTTACTTTATGCTGTAGCGATTTCGCTGTGAGATAGAATTAGTTTAACTGTTTTGAATTGAGTTTTGAGACATTGTGTGAATATCTCTGAAGAAATATTTCAGCATTTTGATTTATTTCTTGTGGAAAGAATAAATTTGTGTTAACTTTTTAACGACTTGTGCATTCAATCCATAACGAACCCGCACGCACGCAACAATATATTGCAATGACAGCGAATCTGTCGAATTGTGTGTATATTTGATTGTGTTGTTTGTATATATTGTTTGTACTTTTAATGTTTTGAATTTAAGCTTCAAAAGCACTAATAAATTTCATATTTCGTTCACTTTAAATTTTCTGTCGAGACAAATATAGTAAAATGTTTATCAAATTGTGCGTAAAAAAGCTAATCTACATCAATAAAAGAAGTTCTAATACTTTGTTAATAATCTTGTTTTTCGGGAAAAAATCCAAACCAATTATTGCATATTTTTATCTTTAAAGCATTCAACCATTTCCTGTTTCTTAATATTGAAATTACATTAAAAATATCGTATGTTTTTAAAATTGGTAAATAATAGAATAATAAGCCATAATAAAACGAAACATTTTAACCGAAGTTTAGAAGTTATGAAATTGTTTTAAATGATAACATTTCATTTATTATCTATAAGGCTTGCAAATTACAATTTCTCTGATATACTACTAGTTGATGTTATGTAAGATTTTTATATTTATTTTAAATTAAGATAATGTACTGCTTGTTTAACAGCAATTTAGAAACAGTATATGTGGGCTTCATATGTGGGTTTTATTTTTAATCAATATATATATAATTGATGCAATTTATCTCATTCAAGTGACTTATAATGCATCTAACTTATAACTTGTATGCACACTGCGGGAAAAAAAAAAGAAATGGGACAGTTTTATATCTCTTGTTCTACTAAGCCGATTGGCGAAATTCAAATTGCGTTTTTCATGTCTCGAAAGCGCGACTTAGGATATGTATTAGATTTATATGTAGCATTGTTCTAATATACGTATTTTGACACAAAATCGGACTTTCTCTGAAATGACGTGCCACTTTTTTTTTCATAATTGGAATCTACGAGTCAAATTATGCCAAACTTCCAAATTTTGTAAAAAATCGCACGAGTCCTTTTTAAATAATTGGCTTTTAAAATTTTGGCTCCTCAATGTTAATTCAATTCCGTATGTATTTATTAATAACCCCGTTTCTTAGAAAACTTATTTGATCACAGATCGAAAATTAGGTTCATTCCAAATAAAATTTACCCATTTTTATGATTTATTTTTAAAATTTGTATTTTAAAATCATTTTTGTAAATTTTTCGAAAACACTTTTGAATTTACAACCTATAAAATATTTACAATCATCTTAAAGTAGATGTATTTCTAAGCATAATTGCAAAAAATCAGAGCTTTTTATTTAAAATTCCCGAAGATATACGTGAATTTATATATTGGCACGTTTTGAAATTTGTCATATTTCTTGAAAGCTATAATAGCGGAAATGTGGTTTACGCACTTTGTTAAAATTATTTGAAAGTAAGAACGATGTGACTTTTTTTCCGCTCATCCACAATGTAAAAATATAGGAACAATGTGACTTTTTTTTCCGTCCTGCACAATGGAAGGGATAGGAAAATAGGTTGCCATTGTATTAAGAAGTTCGCCAAGTGAATTATTCTCAGCGCACAGTGGAAAAAATTCATTAAGTTAAATTTTTGAATTTCTCCGTAAATTTCGCACCAAATTTTACAAAATTTAAAATTTAGGTCTTAGAATCGAAATATGGAAAAAAATTGGTATGTTAGTTCTGAAAAACTCCGGTTTTGTGTCAAAATACCTACATTGGAACAAAGTTATATATAAATCTAATATACTATATCCTCAGTCGTGTTTTCGAGACATGGAAAACGCAATTTGAATTTCGTCAATCGGCTCAGTAGAACGGAACTGTCCCCACCTTTTTTTTTTTTTTTTTTTTTTTTTTTTATGCGCAGTGTACATCATGATTTCTTTTGTACCATATTATAATTTATAAAAATCCTTCTAATTACATGTACAAAATAGGTTTTACTAATTTTGTCGCTTGTCAATAGAAAGGGGAAGATAAATTTATGTATATCATTTTTTGAGAGAAAGCTTTAAACGAACCTAGCAGATCAAAAGTGTATATGAATAGACAAGCAATAAATATTCCAAAGAAGTAAGTTACACTTACTATCTTCGGGTCGTTTTCCTTCTTTATTGTATGTCCATACATACGTCCATACGTTGAGCATTTTTATAAGCAAAAGGTCTTGTTCTGTTAGGCATTAAATCTAGAGAATACCGAAGCCAATAATAATAGATATAACATAAATTTTGAAATGATCCAAGGCAGAAGTAAGGAGAAATCGATCTCCTGATATGAAGGTAAAAGCTGAAAATTAAGTAAGGTTTAATATCATATATTAAACTCCTAGGAAGGGAAAAACCAATAAATACTCTATTCTAATTTTGAAGTCCTAATATCGAAAGATGTTCTCAATAATCGAGCGACATGAAAGAAACATCTTAATGAGTAGGTAATTTTTTCACCTATTTCATGCACCCATGAATGAACTTTCGCGAATTATATTATTCCATTCAGTTTTCCATCTAAGAGCACAACTTTTATTGTACTTAAATGTAAATTCATATATACCTGGTGGCGCCTGAGGAGTATAGGAAGGAGCTTGTTGCTGAGGTGTGTATTGAGGTGGAGGTTGAGTAGAAGGCATCTGTTGCTGAGATGGTAATGGAGTTGAAGAATGCATCTGCTGCTGAGGTGGCTGAGATGGATAATTTGGAGCAGTGGCCTGGACATGTTGCGGAGGAGCAGGAGGCCGAGGGATCTTTTATTATAAGACGAAGAATGGGAAATAAAATAGGTTTTACTTTTCATTTCAACTGCTTTTCCATAAAAGTAGAAAATGATATTAGAATAGGCCGCAAATAGAAATAATTACTTACTGAGCTAGCGATGGCAGCCATCCAACTCCTGTAAAAGGAGGTTTATTTTTTTTAGTTTAAATGAAAAAGAAAAATATGTTACTGAGATATTACTAAGCAGTCAATGAATTTTTAGTTCAGCATTCATGGAAAGTAATATGTAAGTGAATATATACCGGCTGTTCGAAAATTTGGCTACAGACTTTATTTCCTTAAATATTGATTATAAACACATACTTACAATTATGAAAGTTCTTAAAATGAGGTATGAAATAGCTTTTAATCTTATGGGTTAGAAGATTTTGTAAGCATGAAAGTCTAATCTGTAGTATAATTAAGTAAAATTTTTAGGTACTTACGTATTATGACGACTACCTAGATATCTTGCCAAATCCGGCGACCTTTGTATGTTATACAGGTTAAGCCTAACATTGGTTATAAGCGGGATTTGAACCTGAGCCCTTCGGCACGGCAGTCGGCGACGTTAACCACTATACCGGTTGGGCGGCTATAAAAAACGTTAACCCTAATATAGGTTATAGAGGGCGCTGAAATAAAGAGTATTATCTCGCACTAATCCCGCATTTGCTATTACCACAGCTTTTTTTGCTACATTTAAGCCGATTATTACGTTTAGGTGAAACTTTTTGCGATTATTTTTTCCGAATGGATATCAACATTTTTCAACTTCCTTCAAATGAGGAAGAAGCGGTAGATTTCTTCAGAGAGCCTGGAATTTTACCTAAAGAACGCATTTGTAAAAACGGCCATGATATGAAATTTTATAATTCAGGATTTTATTGGAAATGCAATGTCAAAAATTGTCAACAAAAGTTTGGTGTTTGAACTGGTACGTGGTTTGAAAACAGTCGTATTGAATTTTTAAAAACTTTGAGATTTATTTACTTTTGGGCATATGAACAGTCGTCCATTAAATGGACTTTTGGGCATATGAACAGTCGTACATTAAATGGTACAAACATCAGTTGGGTTTTTCCGATAAGACGGTTATTAACTGGAATAATTATATGCGTGAAGTGTGTGTGAAGGATTTGGAGGATAATTGAAAGATTAAAACTGGAGGGCCCGGAATGATTGTCGAAATTGACGAAAGCCTTTTTACGCGTCGAAAGAATAATCAAGATCATATCATGCCACAACAGTGGGTCTTCGGTGGAATTTCCGAGAAAGAAAAGAAACAGTTCTAGTCAGAGTTCCAGACCGGAAAGCGACAACATTGATGCATGAAATCCAAAATAATATTGCTGAAGGCTCAACAATAATGTCAGATTCCTGGCCTGGACATCAAACAGAAGAGCTCATTGCTGCCGGTTTTGAACATTTTAAGGTGAATCATCGATACAATTTTGTTGATCCATCTACACAGACTCATACGCAACATGTTGAGAGGATTTGGGGTTCCGCAAAATGGAGGAACAAGCGACAACGTGGGACAAGCCGCCATTATTTGGATACCTATTTAGCTGAATTTATTTGGCGGAAAAAGGAAGACAAGCCATTTGATGCTATTTTGAAAGCTATTTCCCACCATTTTCCTTATCATTAACGTCAATATTTTCTTTTAACCAGTTTTAAGTAAGTTAACTATATTGTGCTGCCATCTGTTATTTAAAGTAAACACTAAATGCCTCTCAATTTTTTAAAAATTTGTACGCATATTATGTATCAAAAATATAATTTATTTATGTAACTTTCACTGAAGCTTATTCAGAAGTAAGTTTAATAATTGTTAATTATCATTTACAGTAGTAAAAATAAAAAAGATTAATTTTTTCTATTCGTATTTGGTATATCATTTTTATATGTATACATATATATATATATATATTCGGGATTTTAGTATTTTAAGTTTTTGTTCTTTTATAATTGGGCTTTCATTTTTAAAAGAATTTAAATTAATTTGCTTTGATGAAGTTCTTTTATTTAATTTATAAACATAAACTAAAAAATGCCAATGAAGATTTTTATCTCCAAATGTCGCCAAGGTATTCGTCATAGTACGTAATTACCAATTTTTAACATTAGGCAATACTTCGTTTTCTTCCTTAAATTATTTTACTTTTCAACAAATTTGTTTACAACTGATTATTAGAAAAGCTTTGAAATCTAAACGCTGATATCGGATTCATTGAAAAAAAATACGATTTGCCACAATTAAAATTTTCATTCGCAACAGGGTTTTTATAGATGTTGTTAGCTCTTTTAATATTATTTTACTTTAAAGAAACTTTTCATGAAAATATTTTTAAGGGATTAACATAAAAGAAAGTATACTATAAAATGTTTTTACGAAGAGCAAATTATTATTTATATTTTCTGGATAAATTCACTTTTCAGCACTTTTATTTGTGACAGTAAGTGCCATGGTTGGTAAGTGTTAAAAGTTAGATTCGTTTTCTTGTCCGATCCAGCTAGTGTTGTAGATTCGCGTAAAAACGCAAATAGCTATAATACTATTTCTTATTATTTTAAACTTAATATCGACAAGGTGTAAGGTAATATCCACAAGGTGCAAAGAATTAAGTTTTGTATAAACTTTTACATTTTGAGTTGTGTCTTATGTCCACAGAAAGCATTAAGGGTTGGCAATAATTCTCCAGAACGTGGAGATAATTTCTGATTAACAGTTAGGTAGAAGTAGTTAATTAAATAACTAGATAGATGTAATTGCTATTTACTTACAACTAATTTATCATAATACGTTCAGATATGCAGTACTGGTAACTGGTGCATTTAATAAATGATGGTTTATAACATTTGTATTTTTTTCAAACAATGTGTTTAGACCATCCGAAAATTTTTTCTGAATATGAAGAAAAATATGAGCCAGTTTAATGCTGCAGATGTTACACTGGAAAGACATTTTTGGAGGTTAATGGTAGTATGCTTTTTCCCTGAAAGTTTTAAGAAAAGGCTCTCCGAACAAAATTTCTATCTTCATAAACCATCGTTTATTTTATGTGTTCGATACCAGTATTTCATATTTTGAATGATGCCGAAAAGTAAAACATATTAGAACAAAATAAGCGAAAAACTCCATTAGGAAAACAAAACTTCCAGTGTTTTATTTTTTGCATTTCCTCCCTGAAAACTACTTTTTTATGAATAAATTTTCTTCCAAAATACGACATAAAAAGAATTAATAACACTCATCAAAGAAGACACTGCAGCAGGTAAATTTGACTGATTCTGCAGAGACTTTGATTTAGAAACTTTATGTGATACCACCAGGTGAATGATGCTGGTTGAAGAGAGAGAAGATCGAATTGTATGAATGTTGCTTAGAACTTTATCTTCGACTTTTCTTGCTTATTTTTGAAAGGTACACACTCTCTCTCTTTGAACATAAATATTCACTTCGTACACAGTTTTTTGTAAATATCCTTGTTAACGCTTGTAAAGTCAAACTCATTTATACACTGGTGAAATAAATTAAGAGAATTTTCATATTTGATATACTATCTCCAGAACTACTGGACAGATTTTAATAAAATTTGGTGTGAACATAGGTTGATATAATAAAAACAAAATAAACATTTAACAGTTATAATAGACACACATGTTCATGTGTAACACTCATGGGAGTCTGAAGGTCTGAAACAGTGGTTGCAGAAGACACAAAAGAAATGGGTTAATAGGGGGTATGGTCCCCTCTTACAGTCATACAGGCCTCACAGCGTGATGTCATACTGGAAATAAGGAAGTTCATCAGTGCCTGTGGCAACTGGTCCCACTCATTCAGCAATGCTGTTTTCAGTTCCCGGATGGTTCTTGGAGGGGGGGTTGCGAGCTGCAATTCTCCTTCCCACAGCGTCCCAAACATGCTCTATAGGATTGAGGTCTGGAGACCTCCATCCGGTGAATATCCTCATTCTCGAGAAATTCGTCGACCAGAAAAGCTCAATGTGGCCTCGCGTTATCATCCTGTAAGATGAACTCTGGGCCATTACACCACCACCGCCACAATTATTGATTTCGCGGACATTGGAGGGTAGGTAGCAGGTCCCTGGTTCTCTCAATATGAAAGTACGGCGAGAATCGGTGTTTAGGCTAAAACGGGACACGTCGGTGAACAGAACGGTCACCCATTGCTCCGTACTCCAATCACTATGCTACCTGCACCATGCTAATAGGACTCTCCTGTCCGTAGACGTGAACGAGACGCAATTAGCCGGTCTTCTAGCAAACAACCCTCTCTCACGCAGTCTTTTGCAAACAGTCAACCTTGTTACACTGGTTTCTATGGTTGCATACAGGTCCCGAGACAGCTGAGAAGCTGTAGCCCCTCTGTTACGCTAAAATGGACAAACAGCGATCTACTCTGGCCGTCGTGGCTCTTGGACGACCTTGCCCAGGCTTTCTCTCGATAGATCCAGTATCCTGGAACTGTTTGCATAAGTTACACATGACGGTGGGCGTTAAATTAAATTCTCTGCATATCTGGACTTGCGATTGGTCTGCTCTAGTCTACCCACAATTCGCCGCCTCATTTCATCATCGAAATGTTAGCCGTTACTCATTTTTACTGTTCCGATCTGAATTTAACCGATTCTTGCAAGATAACACCAAGAAATTCGCCGAGGTGTGCTAGCGAACGCAATTTGTCTTTCCCTCCACGGGCATATAAAGCCTGTTTTTCTGCTGGCTCCGCCTACAGACACGTGTACGCTTACGTATTTGCCGTACAAGATTTGCATTTTTATCTAGAAGCAGGGTTTTTCCATCAGTTTACTTCTTTTTATGCCTTCGATAAAATATTCAAATTCTCTTAATTCTCTTAATTTTTAATCTCTTAATTTAATTTATTTCACCAGTGTAGTTTTTCATGAATTCTGTAACAACTATCACAGTAATTAAAACATGGTTAAGAGAAATTGTGATCTAGACAAACTAGTAAGTGCTATTAACTTGCTTTCAGTATTTCTTGAAAATATTTGTTAATTTAAGTCTAATTTGAATAGAGTTTGAGTACATATATATATTTAAAATAATAATAGTTTGATTTATGTCACTAAAGAACTGTTTTAAAACCTTTCAGCTAATGATATTTTTGTTCTTTTTGGTGATATTTGCGGATGTGAGTATTAGTATAACACTTATATGTAATTTACAACTTTGCATCATCGGAGAAACATAGTGAGCTGAAAGTTTTTTATCATTTCCTTTTCTGTGTAAAATTTATTGAGAAAGTTTGTAACTTCTCTGTGAAATTTGCTATACAGCACTTTTATATCTGATACCAAAATTTATGTTTGAAACCAATTTATTGTACAAAACGGAGTTTTTGTTCCTAGATAATTTTTGTTGATACATGCTGCATAATAGGCTATTCTCCGTTTCATCTTCCGCTGCAGAATCATCATTAACAATACTAAAAATTATGAAAGCAAAATCAGTTTTACTGAAGATACTTGGGATGATGATAAAAGTCAGTTTTACTTTCCAATCACGGTGTTACACATTTATGAAACATAGAAACCCGTTTTGGCAACGTTTCTATAAAATAATGGTTCCTTTAAATTATTGTGTGAATATATGATAAGACATTAAATAAATTAATATATAAGAAAAATGATGTGAAAGATTTCAGATTTTAAATTACGCCCAAAGAGGCGTTTTTTTAACATTTTGTGTGTTACCTTTGTAAGGATTTTAAGTTTAACTAACGTTTATTTTATTTTAAAACTTTGCTATCATCTCTTATTTTCCAATCCCGGCCAGAATTAACGCGTGAATATGTTTATGCAAATTGCACTTGCTAAAGCTTAAGTATTTAAATTGTGGCTTTTTGCCAAGAGTAGAAGGAAGGAGAGAGAGTCCTCTTGCTACGAGTCTTCACTCGAGCTAGCCATCAGTTACTGTTCGCCTTTAAGGCCAGAGGTATTAATCCTCTTGAAAGTTGAAGACCTATTGTAGTTTTCCGCAGTTTGCGTACTACGGTCGTAATAATTTAAAAGGCCAGTCTTAATGCTAGTTATCTGTGTAAAATATTAAAAGTTAGCTCTTATTTAAATTTTAGTTAGTTAGCAGTTTTATATTCTTTTACGTTCAGGCCACAAGTGGTTTGTCTTTGCATCTCGAAGTACGGGAACGTCTGTAAAATCGATAAGGAAATAAAGGGTAATTCTGACCCTTTTTATCTTTGTTGTAGCTTCTACTCACGCACGAACATAGCTTTTAGTAAGCTTCCTGTTCCTACTCAGGACTCCCGTTATGTTTGCGAAATCAATTAGAAGAAAGTGTAGTCCTGATACCTTTATTTATTAAATATCATGTTCTTCGCAATTAAACCATAAAATTCAGTTCAAGAGCAATATCACAAAATAATTTTAAAATGAGCATATCTTTAGAATTTTCAATAGACAGTCTCGCGCGATGGAGATAAAAATGCTTTTTCTGTACAATGTTGCCATTGCTCGCTTTTAAACTCTTCAGTTTGTTTATCAGAAATTTGATAAAGTTTTACATAACATGAAATCGATAATAAAGCAATTTCCAAATTTCAAATTTGGGCTTCCAGATGCCCATATTCGCAGGAGGATAATGTTATTCAAAATTTGATGGCTCTGGGTACCGTCGTTTTATCACAAAGCGAGAATAATACATACATTTATGCAGATTCTTCATTATTTAATTTCTTTAAATATAATATAAGGCGATAATATTTGGTGGCAACAATTTGAAAAATGAAACAACGCTTATAGTTAATCAACGCAAAAATTCCAAAACGAAATTAATAGTCCTTCTGGGCAAATTGCCCCTTTGGACTAATTAAAATTACCAACATCTATGAGAATTTTATTTTTTGAGTTTCTTTTATATGTATCCTTTATATGTATCTTGTATCCTATTGAATAATTTTATCAGTTTTTTATAAATGGAAGAAATTAGTTCCGAATATATAAGTATTAAAGTCGTTTGCTGAAACAAGTTGTACAATAATACAATTTTAAGGTTTATTTCGGATTTTTGAGCATGTAGGACTTTTTATGTATGGCCGTGTACCTATTTAATATAGGACTATTTACCAGTGAAAAAATAATTATGAAGTCCCTCTTTTAAATAATCAGAATCTGATGTTTCATTTACAAAACATTGTCTTGGTAAATTAATTT
The DNA here is from genome assembly GCA_000611955.2 of Stegodyphus mimosarum. Classification (NCBI taxonomy): domain Eukaryota; kingdom Metazoa; phylum Arthropoda; class Arachnida; order Araneae; family Eresidae; genus Stegodyphus; species Stegodyphus mimosarum. The sequence continues at coordinate 44,385 of KK119396.1, forward strand.
ATGAAATCCATTATTTTATGAATTTATGAAATTCATTTACAATTTATGAATTTATGAAATTCATTTGCAAAGAGAACTGTGTGTACACAATTCAGATTTTAAAAGAATTCTCTCTTAATAGAATGAAAACTGTTTTGCTTTATTAATAAAATGGGTAAGGGCAATTAAAAAAATAAGTGTATCTTACGCCACTTCTTCTTCGTTAGGACACAGGAACCAATATACGATGTCCTTCCCACGTACCCCGAAAGCTAGAAGCTCTTTGATTTCGTAGTTATCGGGCAGTGAAGGCCTGTCTGGCACTGCGGACGTGTATGGTCCGAAAGCTATCAATTCTGGGGCATCCTTTAGCACTATACCTCCTTCCTGTTCCTGACGAGATTTGTCTCTGTACCATAACAGACTGCTGTCATTGTATAATACGCTATGCACATCGCGCCAGTTTCTGCCAAAAAAGCGCCCTTTAAGAAAGAAAAAAATAGTTAACTGAATAGTAAATAATTATAGAAATAAATGGAATAAAATTAATTTAGTCTAAATTTTTCTTTACTTAAATTTTTACGTATTTAATAATTTTTCCCCGTGCTATTTAATTACCATAAATTGATAGTTCGGAAGAAAGTTCAGAATAGAAGTGCGGGTAACGTTTTAGAAGTTTTCGCTAAGTATACTAAGTAATTGTTTTTTGAGTAAGAATATAATATATATATTAATTCAGACTTACGAATAACTAATGTATATTTTCGAACTACAAGTTTGAAAATCGTTTAATTATAATATAAGAAATCAATGTTTCAGAGTAAAAATTCAGTTATTAATGAAGTTTGAGAATAAAAACTCAAGAGTGAAAGTTTTGCCGTTGTGCTTCTTTCTTCGTTTACTTAAAAATGAGACATGCACATTTGTTTTGCAGAAAATGGTTATCATTTGAAATTATTCAATATTTTAAAAATAATTATCTTTTTGATTTCTTTGACTGAAAACTCAAGAACTTTCTTCCAAAGTTGTACCAATTATTATTTTCACTCTAAAATAATTATCGTCGTGATTTCTTTGGCTGAAAAATTATCTTTCAGTAGCATATTATAGTATGTTACTTTAAAAAAAAATGCTTCAAGGTTATTTTCTGCCACCCTGTTTAACGTATCATGACGGAAACAACATCTGCAAAAAAAAAAAATCGCTACGCTTAATTCCTCGCCCCCCCCAGCTTTGTTTCCGTTTAGTTGTTCAGATATAATTTTAAATAATATTTCTGTTTTCAAACAAGATCAAATTAAAAATTAATTTTACTTTCAGAATTCTAAAACATTAAGTTTGAAACACAGGTTATCTGATCTAAATCAGCTTTCAAATGCGCCCGAAAAAATTTGATAAATAGCGTGATTGAATGCTGATTTGGACTATAGCCTCAAATGACGTGGAGAAAATAAAATGATGTGATGCTGTGATGGCTACACGAATTACGATCGCAAAGGGAGGGGAATGGCAACAGAGTTGAAATACCTAACTTAAAGTAACAAACTATAATTATTTCCTTAAGTTTGCTTGTTTATTACATTGAAAAGGGTGGTATAGTATTCTAACGCAGCCTAGATTTCAAAGTAACTTCTTCGATTAATTTTAACGTAAAGCCTTTTTAAAATAAAAAAGTGGTATACGAAGTATTATTTTGCCAATAAAATTATTAATATTATTCCATTATTAAATACGAATTATCTTAATAGAATGAAATGAATGGATTATTCTATTATTTGAAGGATTAATGAAATGAACGAATTATGTTATTATTAAATACGAATTATCTGAATATTTATAATGTATAATGTTTAATTTTGTATGCCAATCTAAACAGCAGTTGCGCTGGATTAGTTCCGAAAGTTCATATGATTCCCTTTTTAGTTTTTGATTTAATATATGTGTATACACTCTGTTGCAAAAAAATATGTGCACTCTGAAAACTTGAGCCATAATGACAAAACGCGGCATGCAAATGTGGTTTGGCGAGTTGTGTAAATTATTAAACTTGCAGCACTAACCAGCATTGTGGAGGAATACAACGCGTGTCTGAAGTGCACAGCTGATAGAATGTAAAAGGGGCTGTCAGCGCGATTGTAAATGCCCGTCATTTACAACCGCGCTTGACAGGTTGGATACATGATACTGTAACGAAAGTTGCCTGACTTACACGACGGCGTTGCGAACAGTTGTCAGTCTTTGAGAGGGATCGCATTGGGCTTATGACGTTGGTTTATCGCCGTTAGACTCCATCAGAAGGTCAATAGCAAGGCACAAACTTACAGGTAAAACCAACTTTATTTAACATTTAAAAAAGACGCTAGCACATCTTGTAAGACGTTAAACATTTAACATTAACACAAATGAGCCGGCACCAGACATCGGCAACGAACAGGCAAAATTAGGTGAGAAGTGAGTAGTCAGTAGTCAGTAGTAAGCCTCGGCAAAAAAGTTCAAGTTTTTATTCTCGCTCATGGAGAGCACACGCTGAGCAGCAAAGAGGAACCTTGCCATTGACTTCACTGAAGGATTCCACGATAGGCTGAAGGAGGCCGGTTGGTTGAACAGGCGGATCGGCCGGTATTTTGGTCGAAGGGATATGGTTGTTAAGCGTTATTGCAATTAGTGGCTCAGCGAAGGCATAGTCAGCCACAGTAGTAGTTTGGACGTCTTCGAGCTACCAATGCGCGGGATGATCATTCAATTAAAAGAGCTGCCATGTCCCCACCAACAATTACCCTATCATCGATTCAACGCCATTTGCCAACTCTAAGGGATCCCAGGGTATCCAGGTGTACGATTCGCAGAGGACTAGGTGACGTTGGGATCAGATCTCGACATCCATTAAGACGCTTGCCAATGACACTCCGCGATAAACAGAGCCGCCTTGCATGATGCCGCTATCGCTCAAGCTGGAATGAGTCCGATGCAAGATATGCGAGCTTCAGCGACGAATACTGCTTTTCTCTCAATGCCGATGACGGCCGCATATGTTTCTGGAGATGGAGAGCTTCAGTCCAATGTACGATTAACGAGTGGCACTCATCCAGAATACAGGATGTGGCAGTCTGAAAAGCGATCAGCTGGGACAGCCGTTCACTATCAGTGGCGTTGCGAGGTACTCCGACCGGTCGCATGTACATTTACAACGTTTTGCAACCGATCATACTGCCTATGCTACAAGTCTTCCAGGTTCTTTTCAAACAGAACAACACTCGGCCACATACAGCACGACATTCCAAACAATATCGTCGACGTATTAATGTCTTCAACTGACCATCTAGGTTTCCAGATCTTCGCCAACCGAACATGTTGGGCAGGCAAATTCAGACGTGCACAAATACGTCCCAACTCACTGTCCAGTTGCTCTATTTGTGGCACAATCTACCGCAGAGGGACACTGCCATAGAGTTCATGCCCAACTGAGTATCAGCTTGTATAGCTGCCAGGGGAGCTCCACCACCCACTAGTTTTCACATTCTTCGTATTGCTATTCATAAATAAAACGTTTTCTTCGTCCCAGTTTTTGATCGTTTGCGTATCTACCTTAACACTATACTACTGCTGACTTTCGTAGTTGTGGCTCAGTTCTTTCTGGGTGCATATATATATATTTTGCAACAGAGTGTATATACACCAAAGAGCCATTACATTATGACCACCTTCCATCTACAACAATGGGCTCGCCCAGGAACAAAACAACTGCACGTGCGCGGCTCATGGAGTATATAAAGCGGCATTGTCTTTCGAAACATAGCGCGATTAGCGACATAATGGAAGAAGCAGCTGATTTATCAGACTTATCAGATAAAGGTCAAATCGTTATGGCTCGAGAGCGGAAACATCAATATCAGAAACGGCACAATTAGTGGGCTGTTCACGCGCAGTTATTGCGAGCACATATCGAAAGTAGTATATGGATTGTGAAACAAGTCGCCGGCCAGCTGTGTGTCGTCAATGGGGCATTGATTCCAGAGGAGAGCGGAGATTGATACGCATTGTTTACCATGACCGAAGAGCTACAATAGCCGAAATCACCACCAACAGCAGTGGCGATCCAGACAGTGTTTCTCAACACACTGTGAAGCGTAAATTACTGCGTATGAGCCTACGCAGCCGGAGGCTGAAGCATGTGCCTTCACTGACAGCACGTCATCGCCAGCTGCGTCTGCAGTGGTCTAAGAAACATCGTAATTGGACATTAGAATAATGGAAGAAAGTTGCATGGTCCGACGAATCACGTTTTCTGGTCCATCACATCGACGAGCGTGTGCTGATACGCAAACGAAATCCTAGCTCCCGAATGCATGATTGGACGGAGACAAGCCGGTGGCGGGACTATTATGGTGTGGGCAGTGTTTTCACGGAGCACATTAGGACCCATAATCCCCATAGAACAATCCCTGACGTCTGTGCGATACGGGAACATCGTTGAAGATCAGGTCCACCCATTCAGGATAACAATATTTCAGGCGGGGGATGGTGTTTACCGACAGGATAATGCACCATGTCATAGGGGTCGAATCGTCAGGGAGTGGTTCGAGAAATATTTCAGTGACTTTCAAGTCATGTCTTGGCCTCCAAATTCACCTGACATTAATCCAATAGAGCATTTGTGGTCCCTCCTGGAAAACCAAATTTGTGCTGCCACGCTACACCCTTGCAATGTCCGGAAATGGCAGGACCAGTTGTCAGCGCTTGGTACCAGGTATCTCACACTATGTATCAGCACCTTGTGGAGTCAGTGTCACGACGGATGCTGATAGTTTTGAGGGCTAAAGCTGGTCCTGCATATTATTAACAGGGTGGTCATAATGTAATGGCCTTTCGGTGTATATATAGACAGAATATAAATTTACATAGCACAGGGGGCACTAAAGTAGTTAACCATAATTAAAGCTACATGACTTGAAAATCTAGTGAAGTTAATTTGCAATAGATAGTTTTAAAAATATGTGATAAATATAGGTTTACATATTTTAAATGATCAAGGCTTCAAGTGAAATCATACTCTGCAAGATGATAAGCGGCATTTTTGCCTGCATTTACCATATTTCAATTGAAATATTTTGGTAATCATTTGCTTCAAATCGTCTTTTCTAAAAATATCAAGCACATATATCCTTAATGCAAAATGACTAGATTTTTCAAAGCCATTGCAGGACTAGATAATTTCAAAGATCAAAGAAAAAGTCTTTTTGATTCATGATATATTATTCAAAATAGTTAAGTCATTTAGTTAGTTTTTTCAGTTACCGTGTATTACACTGAAGCCACTGAAAACGAAACAACGGTTCCAAAAGATTTTTTTGTGAAGGGGTTTTCTTACGAAATATTGATTCATTGTTGATGTTCAATACCAGTGGTTATTTATTTGCTCAGAATTTTTTTAGAGGTGGTCGCTGTAAAATGTTATGTTTAATTTATTTGTAAAATATATATTGTTACGGACTTTGTATTTATTTAGCAATTTATTTAGAATTGTAATTAAAATTGTTTTATTTTATCGTGCAACCCAGCGCGTAACGAATTTGAAGAGAAAGCTACGTCGGAAAAGTAAAAATACAAGAGTGCGTACATTTAATATTTATTAAATAAATATCTCGTAATTGCTGTTGCCATTGAGAAAATAGATTTTACCACAATGTTCTCATGAATAATTAAAAAGCTTATAAAAGCCGAATTAAAACACCTCAGTTGGTGTTGTTTTAAGGCAACTGTATGTTTTAAGCGAACTGTATGATCATTTGCTTCAAATAGTCTTTTTTAGACGATTAGATTGTAGCGAATTAACTTAGTACTGTTATTGATTGTAGCGAATTCGGTATGAGATTCGATTAACTTTATCTGTTTTGAATTGAGATTTCTGTTTAACGTTTGAGATATTGTACGAATATCTCTGAGGAAATATTTCAGCATTTTGTTAAATTTCTTGTGAAAGGAATAAATTTTATTAACTTTTTATCGACTTGTGCATTCAACTCATAACGAACCTGTACGCGCGCAACGATATTTAGATGTTGCAATTGTTTCCAGTTAACGCAGTTTAAATTTCAATGTTCTGAGAGAAACATGATTAATTTTTTTATGGTGAAAATCTAGCTAGAAATTGAAATTTCGCTTAATTTCAGTTTTATACCAGAAAAGTATTTTCTGGGATTTCATATATGTTTTCATATATGTTAGAATTTTTCAGGGATTTCATATATGTTTATATACAGTATTTCATTGAATAATTTGTTATCAAATACTTATTCTTAGACAATACTTTTTTTTTCTAAAACCGAGTCTTCCTTCGCGTTCTAGAATGTTTACATATGATTAAAGTTTCAAAAGATAATCTATTTAAAATTCTTCAGGTAATTTAATTCACTATCTGTTTCACAAACACGAAACACATCTAGAAAAAAATACAGAAATGTTATCATAAATCATTGTTTTTCGTGGACCTCCCGAATTCTTAGAACCATATATCTGAAAACACGATAATTTAGTATTTAATTATTCAATACGTTTCTGTTCTCACACAAATGGACATTTGGAGCAGCACTAATAAATTACGCGAATCGGAATAATTAGAGTGTTTGGGTATATTTGCTCAATGCAGGACATTCTTTGGAACAAATCCCTGAAACGAGACATTACATTGAAATGTAGGCTTCTCCTGTACAATTCGGTGACATCGGATGTCTTTATTCTAAAGCCTTTTATTATTATACATTTCCCTTTCTCTCAAGAAGGAAGAAATACGCCTGTGTCAGATGTGGAGACATTTCTTCAGAATTAGCTGTCCTGTCGCCATTTTTTTTTACGTCAGTCGTTATATGTGATGTTACCAGATGTGTCAATCGCAAATTCACTAAAATATTGCATGTTAATTCTTTCTTCATACTCAAGGTTTACCGAGATCGGATTTTTTCACTTCATTTTGTAGTCATATCTCTCTAAATATAATGCGATTACTTCTGTGGTTTCTTATACATTATTTCTTATGTAATTCCTTTGATTATATATGCTGTTATTGTATTTAGAAAGTGAAATCTCTTTTTGAAATTCTCGGCAAATGTGATACGTATTTGCTATTATAATTCTTCGTTTTTTATGAAAAATGGGAGATTACTCATTAGCATTCTTGGTTATTTTTATCAGCTGTTTTTAATTGTAAAATAAATCATATTATGTTTACGGTTCTTGGATTAGAGCTACACATAGATTCTCTTTATAATGACAACTTTTGTATTCTAGTTACTATAGTATTATCTGTTTTTGGTTAATTAAAATAGCTTTCGAAAATTTATTTTTGTTTAAAATTTTTATTTTTTCTCTGAAGGATGAGATAAATTTCGACATATCTTGGGTTTGATATTTTATTTAAAATATTACTGTTGAACTGAAGTGAACTTTCTATAATTTGCTTTTTAAGTTTTCCTTAAATAATCCACTTAAAATGTGCTGTTGTTCTTTATCTTGAGGATGTACTGGTGACTTCTTGGGTAAGCAATCTAATTGTAGTAGTCTTGCTTTCAAAAGACTCTCAAAAAACAGAAAAACATTTTGTACTTACTTTTATACCACAACATTGGCCCACTTTTCAGTTCCAAAGCCATTTCTGAAAGCAAGGGAAATAATGATTAATTTTCATGTACATATAAAAATAAAAAGAGAATTAGTAACCATAAAAATTCGTAAGTAATATGTATTATCCAGTTAGTTAAGTCATATAGATGTAGTTGATCTAATAAGCAATGTAAGTACTTGAAAGCTGTTCAGCTACCAGTAAAAAGACTGCAAATAATAGACAATTTATGTACAAAAATATTTATCCATATAGAAAATTTATGAAGACATTCTATACAATTTCTTTTAATTCAATTTTATTACTCTATTTGGCAACATTTTGCAGTAATAGAATGATATCACTTGAAATATTTATTATATGATTTGTTTAAGTAAAGTATGGCTAAAGCTGTTTAAAAGTATTCAGAAGCTTAAAATTAAGAACTTCAAATGTATGTGAATGGTTTTATAGTTTATATTTGATAGGTTAATACTAATAATTATCAATAAACTGTTTTACAATTTTTAATAAATTATTTGAATTAATAAATTTTGTTTCAAACTTAAAATTCTGTTTGCAATTTTAAGGCATTAGTTAAAATAATTAATTATTTTATATTAATTCTTTTCTCTCCTTTCTATTTTCCGTCACGCTTCAACACAAATCAAATTGCGTAGATTTAAAAGCCAATCTAGTTATTATTTGGCTAACTTGTATTGGCAACAAGTATCTAATGTTTACTAGCAACTCACAGAGTCCTGCAGCCGCGAACTCAGTTAGCTAGTGCGCTGGAATGAACGCCTATTTTTATGAATTTTTATTTGCTTGTTTAAAATTTTGTTAAAAGTTAGGTTTGACGTATAAAACCAGCTATCTAGCGATAGAAATCCTAGTGTTATTTATTTTATTTAAATTATTTAAGTAAATTAAGTTTTTATAGTTAGTTTAGCTTTCCGCAAGTAAAATTGGATAAGAATTCGTAGTCTTTGAGTTTTGCAATTCTGCAAATAACGTATTAAATTTTAAAGCTTTGTTTTATCCCTGATTAATTATTGGGTTATAGCCGGACAATCAGATGTGATGAAAATAATTCATCAGATTGTGATAGGATTTAAGTGAGTTGTCAAGGAGTTAGTTTAAGTAAATCTGATAAATCAATAATGCTAACGTTGTAATATTTTGTAGATATTATAGAATGTTTTAATGCATAAACCTTTCGAAAATCTTATTTCCTCTCTCCTGTGTTCATGCCTTCGTTGTGTTTCGGTAGCACACTCGGCGCGTGTTCGAGAGGTCCTGGTTCGAGTCCCGGCGAGGGCATTCCTCATTTTTCTTGTACTCCTGCTTCAAAAATACCTTATGTCTCTACAACTTGACAAAGATATCTTTCTGAAGTGCATGAAATCTAATATAGAATTACGTTCTGACAAATTCACTTAATACTTTTCAAAGATATGATTGACTGATGGAAAAATTTTTTTGAATGTACTACTATAATTATATTAATTCATGTCCGTTATGAATATATGGAGTTTTAATATGCGTTTATAATATTCCAAATGAAACCCACGTTATTGTATTCTTTAATATTTCTTATGAATACAGTTGTTAGTTTATTTGGTTGTACTGAGTAAGAAGATAAATTAAAAGACCTAATACTTTTATCAATTACTGATTATATTTTTGCACTGAGCCTTTTCTTTATTTTTTTTAATAAATATTAATACAATATCTGGAAAAGAAAGCTTCCATTAGTTTTCTTTTCTCACGTCGCTTAAGATTCAACATGTAAAGGAATCTTGTGACTTATATATGAAAAGGCATGTAATGTTTAGGCAAAGAACAATAGAAAATCGCTTACTATAATTTATGCATCTTGTTTATTTAGAAATCTCTGTGGCTGCTGTCTAATTATGACCGAAACACTTCGTTCATACTTCGATTTCCGGGGAGCGGGCTGGCTGATAGAGCTTATAAGGTATTTCTCCCGCCTTCTTAGCATGCCTTCGTTATTTAGTGGTCAGCACGCTAGGCGCGTATTCGAGAGGTCCATGGTTCGAGTCTCGGCGAGGGAAGTACTGAGATAATCATATAATCGTGTAAAGATATACACCGCGTTACAGAGTTCAATAAAGTGAATGGGAAAAAAGAAAGCAATATTGTTTGTTGTACATTTTGATTTCGCTATATATATGAATATAATAATTTTACAATGCATACTGTAGTTAATCCATAAAGCTATATATCCCTTTTTACCTCTTTCTACGAAGTAAAGGAAATATTCTAATCTAAAAAAATTTCGGATATCATATTGTTACGGATTTCGTATTTATTTAGCTATTTATTCAGAATTGTAATTAAATTGCTTTATTTTCCCGTGCAAGGCACACGATTTAGCTACGTCGGAAAAGTAAAAATACAAGAGTGCATGCATTTAATATTTAATAAATAAATATCTCGTAATTACTGTTGCCATCCACAAATGTCGAGAAAAATCGAGGTTTTACCAGAATATTCTAGTAAATAATTAAAAAGCCGAATTAAAACACCTCATCTCAGTTGTAGTTGTAGCTGTTTTAAGCGAACTGCTGTTTGTTTACTTAATGCTGTGCTGTTTGTTTACTTAATTGTGTAATGTAGCGAATTCGCTGTGAGATTCTGTTTTGAATTGAATTATGGTTAACGTTTGAGATACTGCAATATTGTAGGAATATCTCTGAGGAAATATTACAGCATTTTGTTTTATTTCTTGTGAAAAGAATAAATTTCATTAACTTTTGAATGACTTGTGCGTTCAATCCGTTACGAACCCGTACGCACGCAATAATTTTTTAGTGTCAGAAGTGCTATTTCTGAATGCCAATTACACGAGCGATGGAAGAACAATCAAGACAATTTATGGCAGCCTTTTCTGCATTTAAAGAAGAAATTAAAGTTGGCCAAGATTCCGTTAAAGACGAGATGAAAGCTGGTCAAGTTTTCGTTAAAGAAGAGATGAGAGCTGTTCAAGAAAAGATGGAGGAATCTATTAAGGAAAAAATGAAGGCTATTCAAGAAAAGATTGAAGAAGATCAAGAGGAAATGAAAAAAGAAATTACCAGCGTAATAGAAAATAAATTCTAGGCTATGGAAGGCAGAACTGACGCTGTTGAAAATAAAGGTGAACACACTGATAAAAGGGATTCTTCTGTAAAAGAACAAATAGAAGGAAGAGTTTCTGCTGTGGAGCAACGAATCGAAGGAAATGTCTCTGCCGTCCAACACCAAATCGAACAACAAATTGATGACAAGGTTTCTGTAGCTGCGAAAGAAGATAATTTAAAGAAATTCGTAGCGACGGCAGGAAGCGATTCGGATAGTTACAAATTTCTACCCATGCCTCCTCGTCCCTCTCTGAAGCTATCGACATATGATGGGAAGACCTCTTGGCAAGTGTATAAGACACAATTTTCTATAGTGGCGGAAGTGAATGGATGGGATTCCCAAGCTAAGGCTTATCATCTAGCCGCTTCTCTGAGAGCAGATGCAGCGGATATCGTGTAGACTCTTCCCGAAAACCAGACTAGACTTCGAAGCTCTGCCCGTCGCTTTGGAGCTGCATTTTGGGGAGAAACGTTTGAAAGACTACAGCAGGCTTCAGTTAAAATCCCCTCAACAGAAGCCCACCGAAACACTCCAAGAGCTCGTCACGGATGTTGAAAGGCTGTCCCATCTCGCCTTTACGGAGTGCCCGAGAGAAACAAGGGAAATCCTGTCCCTCTAATACTTCATCGACGGCATCTGGGATCCTGAAATACAGAAAGCACTACGAGTGGCTGATGTGAAGGATTTAAAAGGTGCTATGGTGTACGCCATGAAATTCGAGGCAGCCCAGCAAGCAACTTGTAACGATCGTTACCCAGTCAGAGCTGTGCGAGTCCACGAATCAGTGGATCAATTGATGGCTCATTTAGATGATTTAACAAGACAACTGAATGCCTTGCAACGGAATATTGGTGACAAGAAATCGACCATAAAGTGCTGGAACTGCGGTGCTTTAGGGCACATACGAAGGAGCTGCCGAACACCCCAGAGCATGGAAAATAAGACGGACGATATAAACAGTTCATTAAATGCCATGATATGGAAGAGGAGTGACAAAAAACCAAAATGCTGGAACTGCGGAGCTGAAGGCCACGTACAAAAAAAACTGCAGAGCACCTCGGGGTACGGAAAATAAGATCATTTTCCAGGAACGACGCATGTGGCAAATTAATGACCATATCGAGAAGTGGAGGTTGCCAGACACTGAAAAACTCTGTTTTAAAGCGCTCAAGATTTCTGCAGTGAGTGGCAACAGTAATGGACTATCCATTAATGGGCATATCGATGGAGTTCCTTGCAATATGATCATTGACATAGGAGCTAATGTTACCATCATTCGGAAAGATTTAGCTCAACGATTTAAAGACAAGCTGATTTTGACGCCATCCTGTGTTACCCTCCACAATGCGTCCGGCGAGAAAATTCACATAGATGTAAAGTTAAACGTGAACATCACCTTTGGGCTTCAAAAACAACAGACTGCTTTCAAAATTAAAGGAGGTATCTATTCATCATCACCTCGAAACGCCGACGTGTTGTCTGAAAGACCCTGCTCAGGAAGCTGCCGAAGTCACACTAGGATCGAAGAGAAACCCGAGACTACCAGCAGTTCTCCATCCCAGATGCTCAGCGGTCGTGATCTTCGTCTGCCTTGTAATCCCTTGTTTGGCCGCCCTGCAGATGCGCCTTCACGGCCTGAGGAATAATCCAAGATGTGCAGGCCCGGTTTGAAGTGATGCACCGTTTGCACGAGAGCGAGTCAACTTGCCGACGGAGAAGATGAAGACCCGCTACGACACAAGAGCTACAGAACATGGTTTCAACGAAGGAGACAAGGTGTGATTGTGGAATCCGACTCGACGGAATAGAGTCTGCCCGAAACTACAGTCACTTTAGGATGGTCCGTACACTGTCGTAAACAGGCTGAACGACGTCGTGGTTCGATCCGTAAGGCATCGAACTCTAAGACTAAAGTGGTTCATTACGACAGGTTAGCTCCTTAGGGCCACAGTATGTAATGCATATAATTGTAAATAGTTATGTAAATAGTATAAGACCATGATCCTTTTTGTATTTAGTATTTGTATTTAGTATTTGATTTGTATTTAGTATTTGATTTGTATTTAGTATTTGATTTGTATTTAGTATCTGATAGTATTTGATTGCATTTAATATTTGATAGTACTTGATTTGTATTTGGTGATTGATAGTATATGGTTTGCTGAAAGCTACTTATTGCAATTATTCTTTATTTTGTTATTGTAATGTAATGCTTATTATTGCATTGATGCCTTAGTTTAAGTTTGGCTTCCTGTCCAGGGATTGTACTGCTCGGAACGTAAAATCCTTGGGAAGGGGACAGTGTTACGGATTTCATATTTATTTAGCTATTTATTTAGAACTGTAATTAAAATTGCTTTATTTTCCCGTGCAACGCAGACAATTTAGTTACGTCGGAAAAGTAAAAATACAAGAGCGCATGCATTAATATTTAATAAATAAAATATCTCATAATTACTATTGCCATCCACAAATATCGAGAAAAATCGAGGTTTCACCAGAATATTCTAGTAAATAATTAAAAAGCTTATAAAAGCCGAATTAAAACACCTCATCTCAGCTGTAGTTGTAGCTGCTTTAAGCGAACTGCTGTTTGCTTACTTAATGATTTGATTGATTGTAGCGGATTCGCTGTGAGATTGTGTTAACTTTATCTGTTTTGAATTAAATTCCGTTTAAAGTTTTAGATATTGTGATATCGTACGAATATCTTTGAGGAAATATTACAGTATTTTGTTTTATTTCGCGTGAAAAGAATAAATTTCATTAACTTTTGAACGACTTGTGCATTCAATCCGTTACGAACTCGTACGCACGCAACAATATTTTACCTAAGATAATCCATTTTGACCGTGTACACTTAATTTGTTTTGAAAAGATTTAGACGTTTATTTTTAACGAATGATTTATTAATGCTTATATATTCCAGATTATGCATTGTACGCGTACGATGAACGTTTTTCAAGAAACAAACACAAGTCCAACTGAAAAGGGAAAATTCCCATCATTCCTGTCTGCCGCCGGTCATGTGACCTCATCGGCGACAGACAAGATAAACAGTAAACAAAATTTCATTCCATCGGAAGGGAAAACAAAAATGTTTCAACAAACTCCCCCCGATGAACGATAGGTTCATCACAAACCTTAACTAACTATTACAATACTAATATAACAATAAGAAACAAATAAAATACTTACATATACAGGTCACATTATATCAATAATTTCTTATAAACAAGACAAAATTTTCCTGAAACTATAAAAAAAAACTTTTAAAATTAACATTTCTTAAGATGAACACAAATCATTAAACCAAGGAAAATGACAAAAATCTATGAATGAAAAGTTTTTTTTAATGTCTATCCTCAGTTTATCAAAATGTCTATCGTCAGTTTATCAGCCATTTAATCTATTTTGGATCAGTCACTGATTATTACAACTATTGATATCATCAATTTCTAAATTATACAATAGTTGCACAGGACGTTTGATTACCGAATTACTAATTTTCACTTCACACGATCTGATCATTCCATCTCTACCGATAAAAGTTTTGGTTATTCTTCCTAATTTCCACCAGCTTCTAGGTAAGTTTTCATCGTGAACAAGCACTATATCATTTGTCTTGAATGCGGATGGTTTTTTCTGTCGGGTATAATAAGCAGATCTCAAGCACAAGAGATATTCTTTTTTCCATCTACTCCAAAAGTGATTTAGTAGATTTTCTCGTGTACGGAAACGTTTTAACATTGCTTCTCTGGAATAAATTCAAGTCATTCTTCTTTATAGTTGGCAAACTCAAGAGTCGCTTACCAATCAACAGGTGTGCTGGAGTAAGTGCAGAAGGCTCTTCAAGATCAGAAAAAACATATGTTAATGGGCGCGAGTTTATCATCGCTTCTATTTCAAGCAAAAGTGTTTCTAATTCACTTTGAGTCAAAGATGATTTCCCAATGTTCTTTCTCAAACTAGTTTTAACACTGCGAACTAAACGTTCATAAAAACCGCCCCACCAGGCAGCACGCTCTACAATGTATTTCCATGTGATTCCATGCGAAGCATAAAATTTTTTAATTTCAGGGTGGTTAATCACTTTCCACATTTGCTTCAATTCAAGTTCGGCTCTTTTAAATGTTCTAGCATTGTCCGAGTACACAGTAGAACACAAACCTCTTCGGGAAACGAACCTGCGAAATGCAAGTAAAAATTCTTGAGTGGTCATGCCTTTTACGAGCTCCAGGTGAATAGCTCTTGTAGTGGCGCAAGTGAACAATAAAATGTAATATTTGCTGTCATTTTCTTTTACATACAAAGGACCTGCAAAATCAAGGCCACAAATTGCAAAAGGCGGAGATTCGTTAACTCTATCCGCTGGAAGAGGTGCAGTGACTTGTTGTGCAGGATGTACATTATATTTTTTGCATATTACACATTTACTCAAGATAGATTTGACGCATTGTTTTCCCCTTAAGAGCCAGAATTTTTCACGTATATGCACTAGAGTATCAGATATCCTCGCATGGAAAACCTTTTCATGAGCATGTCGTATTATTAATTCACTTAATTTATGTTTTGAGGGAATTACAATTGGATGTTTGTTATTGAAGAGTAGGTTTGACTTTTGTAACCGACCTCGTACCAAAAGTAGACCTTCATTTGATAATATGGGATTTAAATCGAACAATTTTGAATTGTTTGGAATGTGTTTAAAACTTCGAGGAAACTATCTTCTTGAGCTTTTTTTAACCAAAAGGTTTTTGATTTACTGATTTCTTCTGCTGAAATTTCCGCAAATTTTCTGTTTTCCTTTTTTGATTTTAAATTTGACAGAAATCTAAAAATCCAGGCAGTCACACGATAAAGTTTTTTCAAGGAACTAAATTTTGTCAAATTCATGAGTGGAACTTTATCAGTTTTGTCTGTTTTGATCACACAAGCCAGGATAGCTTCTGAATTTCTAGATTCTTCTGATATCACATAATTTTGGTGTTGATAGTTTAGATTTTGGCCATTGACTTTGACTTGATTTTGGCCATTGACTTGGTAACGAAAGAAATGCAGGGCCATGCCACCATTTCGGAAAATCTATCAGTTCTTTTGCAGAACAACCCTTCGTTATTATGTCTGCGGGGTTGAGTTTTCCTTCGCAGTGTCTCCATGCACAAGGATCTGAAATTTCATGTATTTCTGAAATTCTATTAGCAATGAAAGGTTTCCATTTTTTAGCTCTACTTTTAATCCAATGTAGAACTATTTCCGAATCTGACTATAAAATGACATTTGAAACATGTAGAACATTTTTCAGGTAGTTGGCAACCCTAGCACCCACCAATGCTCCCATCAATTCAAGGCGAGGAAACGTTAACTTTTTTAATGGTGCAACACGTGATTTTGTCAAAGCAAAAGTAGTTTCAAATTTATGTACATCAGTTCTATATCTCAGGTATGCGACTGAGCCATATGCATTCGAATTAGCATCACTAAAAATGTGCAACTGAACAGTGTCCATGTTCAAATTTGGTACATGAAAATAATATCTGGGAATTTTCAACATTTTAAGTTCTTTTATTTCGGAGAGCCATCTTTTCCAGTCATTTTCGAGTTTTCCAGAAAATGCATCATCCCAAGTCACCTCTTGAAGCCATAGCTGTTGCAATAAACATTTAATTCAAATTACAAAGGGTGCGATAAATCCAGATGGATCAAAAATTTTGGCTGCTATTTTTAATACATTACGTTTGGTACAGCCTGTGTTCATGGAAGACAGTAAGGGTTTTAATTCTAGTCCTAAGACATCTTCATCATTGTTCGATATTAAACCTAGTACTTTTAAGGATGTACATGGAGTGTCATTATTGAGAGAGATCAACTTTTCTTCAAGCCATTTCTGCTTAAGCTCTAGGGAATTGGTTTCGAATTTTCTTAGATTAAGACCTCCTTCAGCAAGAATTTTAACAGCTTCATTTGATAAATTAAGAGCTTCTTCAACAGTTGTTGCTCCAGAAAATAAGTCGTCCTCATAAAGATTTGAATTAAGCATTTCAAAAGTCTTAAAGTTAGAATTTTTGTACTTATCAATGTGATGTTTTATTGTACAGGCAAGTATGAAAGGACTGCAAGTTACACCAAAGGTTGCTCTTGTCATTTTGTATGAAATTATATTTTCTTTCTATCGAGGTTTTTAAAATAAAGGAATCTCAGATAGTCTCTGTCTTCTTCTGCGATTGATATTTGAAGGAATGCCTTTTCGATATCTGCCGAAAAGGCGATCATATTTTCACGGAATTTCAAAATAATATCCAAAACATTTGGATTTATATTTGGCCCTGGGTGAATACAGTCATTAAGAGAAAGAGTATCATTTGATTTTGAAGAAGCATCGTAAACGATGTGTGCCTTTGTTGTTTTTTTGTCGTCTCTAATTACAGGATGGTGAGGCATGTAATAAGAATTACATACCTCTACAATCCCTAAATGTGCTTGTTCCCTGAGAATATTGTTGTATTCTTGAAATAACATTTCATTACACTTAAATTTATTTTCTAGACCAGCGAATATTCTTTTTGCCATTTCAAGATTGTTTTTAATAAATCGCGAGATTTGTTCCATAGTAATTTTGCCTCATAACGGCCATTTTTAAATTTCAAATTATTTTGGAAGTCATTCATAATTTCTAAATCAGTAGAATTCGTTATTCTCAAACATACCCATGACTTCCAAGTCCCAAAATTTCTTCAATTCATTATTTTCACCTTCAACTGATACAGTACAGCAATTTATTTTTCTGTTTTTTGATTCTACCTGCCCCTGAATAGTATGTCCGAAAATAGTTTCTGCAATATATAAATGTTTTCCAATTTTCCCCACAATTCCTAGTTGAATTTGCCATAAAAAGTCTGATCCTAGTAAAATAGTTATTTCCCGTTCGTGCCCTGTATCAGCAGGATGAAATCCTCTCATTTTCAAGCGTTCAATCAAACCTTTGTCTGGAATTCTGACTGTAGCTCCAGTTATTTTTTCAACTACCAAGGCTTCAATATTTATGGAATTGGTTGATTGCAAAACATTTTGTAATTCAAGAGAAACTACGTCAAATGATGATTCTTGTGGTTTTCGTCCACCAAACGAATATACTATTAAGTTCTCTTTTCTAATGTGTTTCAAATTCAATTTTCTTACTAAATATCTTTTTATAAAACCTTTTTCTGAACCACTATCACACAAAACCCTTGCATGAATTCTCTTTTCCCCTCTAGAAACACATACAACACAAGTTTGGAGTAATGTAGAAATAGTTTTATTTTTCTATTCAGAAACGCAAGATATTTACTAAGATTGTGGATTTATCTGTGTTAATATTCTCAGGATTTTCATGTTTTTCTGATTTATTACAGAACAGCTTATTGTGAAATTTATTACCACATTTCGAACATTGTGTTAATTTACTTTTACAGATAGAAGACAGGTGTGATTTTAAGAAACACTTATAACAGTGTCCTCCCTTTTTAAATTTAAAACCTTTCTCTTGGTCTGTATACCTTTTGCAAGTCAAACTTGTATGATCTGGAGAGTCACAAAATACACAAAATATTTTTATAGAAGTGTTCAAGGCAGCAGCCGTAGGAACACGTTTCTTAGAAGAAAAGTTCTGATTATATTTTTGTTTGGAATTAAAATTAATGCAAGTGTCATGTATTTTATTACCAGAAGAATTATTTACTAATAATGTGGCCTCACGGACACGTAAATCTTCTCTAATGAATTCCAATAGGTCATTGATCTCATACTCATTTCCTGTATTCTTTTTCCTATAGAATTCTAGAACCATGTTTTCTGGTAACAGCTTTAACAGTGTGGGCAAAAGTAGATGCCCGTATGAACCAGTTGTTACACCAATTGACTTAAGATTTCTGATATGTATTTCACATTTATCATACAAGTTTTTAAGCCCTCTTATATTATTTGAGGATTTTACTGGCTCTAAGTTTAAAATTTTATTTATATGACAATTTATAATTATATCACGCCTACCATATCTTTCGTTTAACAATTTTAGGCATTCATCATAATTTTCATCTGTGAGATCAAACCCCGATACGACATTATATGCCGCACCTGTCAAAAGAAATTTCAGGTATTGAAATTTACTTAACTTTGACAAAATCATTGTTATCCACAGCATTCTTGAAACAGTTAATAAATTCTAAATAAGTGCTGGGATCACCAGAGAACTTTTCAATGTTTAATTTCGGCAACTTAACTGCCGCAACAGGGTTACTTTCGATTACAGGAATTACAGGTGCATTCTGAATTACATTAACTTCAGTATCTGCTTTACATTTTCTTAGCCAACTATTCTTAATTTTATATTTCATACTCAAAATTTTATGAGAGTATTCTTCAACAGATTTTATTTCTTTTTCATATTCAGATTTATCTTCAATCAATTTATCTATCTCTTTATCAATTTCATTTAAAGAATTTTCCTTTTCTGACAAAATATCCTGACACTCTAACAAGGAATCTGTGTCAGTTTGTTCGATCGCTACTACCAGCAAATCTTCTGCTTTATTTATTTGTTTAGTGATTGAAGATCTGATAGTAGCTCTTTTCGACTTTAATTTATCTATATTTTCCATATTTCAAGTAATAGAATATAACCTTATAAAATTCAACAAATAATTGTAATAAACATTAAAGAACAATATTTCAGTCACTTCCTTTAAAAACGAGATAAACATTTAAGAGCAACATTCATATTCTACACATTTCCTTCGATTAAGATCAATTATTTATTTTCCTTTTCAAGCATCAAGTATTATTCTTTCAAGTAATATTTCGATAAATCAACTTAAATATTCAATATTTTTATTTAAATCAATAATTTTTTCATGATTCAATACTTTAAGAATAAAAAGAAAATGGCTTACCTGATATTTTCAGGTATCCATTATTCCAGCTCAGGAAGAATTAAGAATTATACTTTCGTTTTCATCATATCTAAAGCCCATCCCGGGTTTCGGCACCAAAATTATTGTACACTTAATTTGTTTTGAAAAGATTTAAACGTTTATTTTTAACGAATGATTTATTAATGCTTATATATTCCAGATTATGCATTGTAAGCGTACGATGAACGTTGTTCAAGAAACAAACACAAGTCCAACTGAAAAGGGAAAATTCCCATCATTCCTGTCTGCCGCCGGTCATGTGACCTCATCGGCGACAGACAAGATAAACAGTAAACAAAATTTCGTTCCATCGGAAGGGAAAACGAAATGTTTCAACAGACCGCTCCCGAATCCATTTGAACGATTTTTTTTTGTAGCACGTAATGGCAGAATAAAGGACTCTTTTTTAAGAAAACAGATTGTAAAATGGATTTCAAAATGATTCCCCAAGGGGGATTTTTTTCGTGTCGTCAGTTCGTGCGTACGTATGTATGTATGTATGTATGTATGTATCTAGCGTAACTCAAAAATGATTAGCCGTAGAATGCTGAAATTTTGTATATGAGACTGTTATAACATGTAGTTGGGCTCCTTGTGTTATTCTTATATTTTGGTAAATTGTGCATTTTTTGCTTTAAAAGTGATTGAATTATTTTTTCTTAATATTCCTATTAAGGTTTTTATACTTTTAGTTAATCTGCATGCAATAGTCGTAAATTATCAGCAATTTAAAAGCGTAAGAGGAGCTAAGCCTAAGAAGGCGGAATTTGTTTACATATTAAACTCTTGGTAGTACAATGAAGCAAGTTGGTGCTACAGCTTCAATGAATTTCTGTTCGGTGGACCAAAAGGTAACTTTAAATTTTAACTTACTAAAACTTCTATCTTTCTGACCGTTGGCCAAATTGCTTGTTCTTTCGTAGAAACTTTACTTTTAACTCCGGAAAATTTTTTAACTGTATTCAGTTTTTTAGATTTTTTGTATTTTACGATTTTTAATTAAGATGTTCTGAGATTTGAGATTTTATGTGTTTTTGCCTTACCGCGGAGTGAGAACTGACTGTATGAGAAATACATTTCTAATGAAATTCGAGGAAATAAGTTTGAAGTGCAGAAAAAATTTATATAATTAAATGGTTTTGACAGATTTTGTGATATAAGCATATTCGTTACAGTAGCAGATTTAATTTATACGAATTTTTTTTTTTTATGCTCAGGGATCAGATTTTCATGAGCCTAATTTTTAGCTTACCTGGGATTTAGTATGCTTTTTCTGTGATTAACTATTTCTAGATTTTTATTTAAAATGAAAACAATGCTACACTTCCTTTGACTTAGTATCGTTTTTATTAATAGACTAGATTCCAACTTAATATTAGCGTAAAGTTTGAAATATTGGGAGAACAGATCTATATATTTAAATGTATGAAATTTATAGAATTACTTACCACATAACTTATGAACGACTTCTGGGGCAAAATTTAAAAATAAAATTAAATAATTAGTTTCACAAGATTTATTACAATATTAATTGCGGATTCAACAATAATCCCGAAACACTTAGGACTGTATTGTTACTATTTGCTCTAATTTTGCAAAGATATTTACCTATAATTACTATTCGTGTTGATCAACTGTTTATGTTTGAAGTTAATACGATTAGTTGTAAAAATTAAATTTATCATTTAGAGTTTGTGACACTTTTTAAACCATAAAACTGTCAGTACCTATAAAGAAGACAAAAGCTAGCAAATATTTTTATTTTTGATTTCTCGAAAAGAAGAAACATATTTTTATTGAATTTTACCTTTCCTGTACTAAATTATCCATACTGACTTCATAAAGCTTTAAACGATATCCTTGGTAGAAAGCAAATGCTTTTGCGGTTAGTTATTTCCAAATTTTCTTTTCTTGAAATCAATAATTTTAATTTATCTCTTTCATGACAGAAGCGCTTGAAAGTACTGTATAAGTATCCAGAAGACATATGAGGGTCAGAATCAATTATTTATTATCCGTTACTTGAGCAGGTGATTTCTTTCCCGTTGGATTAAAGCCTATTGATTTTTCAGGAATTAGTAATTGCTATGTCAGCTATTTTGTTACAAAGAAAGCAACGTACCATTTAGACTTTTTAGAACGTTTCCGTCTATTAAAAAAAAGAAAAAAGCTAACACAAATTTATTATACATGAAATTATATTAAAAATGATCCCGTTTTATTAAACGATTCTTTGAAGAATTACCCCCACATAAAACTACCTGGAAACAAATAAGATAAATACTATAAAAAATGAAAAGAAATTTAAATTTGATTCATTCAACTTAAATTTAATTATAATATATAAAGGTAATGGCTTTTAACATGGTTCAGAAAGGTGTAGTTTCAACATAACACAATCAGGCATAAAATTTAAAATTTTGCATTATGTTGCTATTTAAGATATCCCACTATTTGTTTAAGGTATTCGTTCAGTACCCAAACTTTGAAAAATGGTACAATTAAATCTATTGTTGGGTTATTCAGCAGAATACTACTTAAAATGATAAAAACAGGCGATAAAGATATTAAAATAAAATGTGATAAAGTACAATTTTGGGGTTTACGCATATTTTGGTTAAAATATGTTAAATTTCAGGATTAATAGATATGTTTCTATAAAAATATTTATCGATATTGTTACGGATTTTGTATTTATTTAGCAATTTTTAGTAGAATAATAATTAAAATTGTGTCATTACCACGTGAAACGCAGTTCGTGACGACTTTTAAGCGAAAGCTACGCCGAAAATGTAAAAATATAGGAGTACGCGCATTTAATAAATAGATATCTCGTAATTGCTTTTGCTATCTAGAAAAATCGAGGAAATACCAGAATGGTCTCGTGCAGGATTAAAAAGCTTATAAAAGCTGGAGGAAAACATCTCAATTCAGTTGTTTTAGGCGAACTGTTGTTTACTTAGTGCTGTTTTTGATTGCACCGAATTCGCGGTGAGATCGCATTAGCTTTCTTTGCTTCGAATTGAGTTCTGTTTAGCGTTTTAGTAGTTCAAAATATAACTACTGTGAGATATTGTGATATTGTACGAATATCTCTGAGGAAATATTTCAGCATTTTGTTTTATTTCTTGTGAAAAGAATAAATTTTATTAACTTTATTTAACGACTTGTGCATTCATTCCTTTACGAACCCGTTGGGATTTGAATGTCAATTACAAGAGGGATGGAAGAGCAATTAAGGCAATTTACGGCAGCCTTTGATGCATTCATAGAAGAGATCAAAGCTTGCCAAGAATCCGTTAAGGGAGAGATGATAGCGGGTCGAGAATCTGTTAAAGAAGAGATGAAAGCCATCCAAGAAAAGACGGAAGCTGGTCAAGAATCAGTTAAAGAAGAGATAAGAGCCATACAAGAAAAGACTGAAGCAGGTAAACAAGAAATGAAAAGAGAAATTACCTGCATAATAGAAAAAAAACTTGGGACTATGGAAGGCAGAATTGACGGCGTTG
The DNA here is from genome assembly GCA_000611955.2 of Stegodyphus mimosarum. Classification (NCBI taxonomy): domain Eukaryota; kingdom Metazoa; phylum Arthropoda; class Arachnida; order Araneae; family Eresidae; genus Stegodyphus; species Stegodyphus mimosarum. The sequence continues at coordinate 67,565 of KK119396.1, forward strand.
AAAACAAAGTTGGACAAATTGAAGAAAACGTTTCTTCTGTCGAAGAACAAATAGAAGAGAGAGTTTCGGTCATGGAGCAACAAAACGATTGCAGAGTCTCCTCTGTCAAAGAAAGAATAGAAGAGAGAGTTTCTGCTGTGGAACAACGAATCGAAGGAAGAGTTTTTGCCGTCCAACAACAATTTGATGACAGGGTTTCTACAGTGGAGAAGGAAGCTGATACTTTAAAGAAATTCGTAGCGACGGCAGGAAGCAATTCTAACTGTTTTAAATGTTTACTCATGCCTGCTCGTCCTTCACTGAAGCTTTCCAAGTATGATAAGAAGACCTCCTGGCAAGTATATAAAACGCAATTTACTATAGTGGCAGATGCGAATAAGTGGGATTCCAAGCTAAGGCCTGTCATCTCTCCGCTTCTTTGAGAGCAGACGCAGCGGATATCCTTCAGACTTTTCCCGAAAAACAAAGGCTAGATTTCGAAGCTCTGTCCAGCGAAATGGAGCTGCGCTTCGGAGAGAAATGTTAAATATATAAGGTATTTTTTCCGCCTTCGTAGCATGCCTTCGTGGTGTAATGGTCAGCACACTCGGCGCGTATTCGAGAGGTTCGAGTCCCAGCGAGGGTATTGCTCATTTTTCAGATCTCCTGCTTTCAAAAATAACCTAATGACTCTACAAATGATGATTACAAATTAATAGTGCCTCTTATTTTCCAGAATTTAAAATACAAAACATGCAGCATATAACGTGAAGGAAGATTTTTAGTTGAATACGCAGATGTATTTTTTCCTCTATTAAATCCAATTCTTGTATTCAATAGCATTGCAACTTTATTAAGAACTTCTTTTTTTCCTAAAATAAAATAAAAATTTTGCTCATGATTGTGATTTCAGTGAATTGAAACTAAAATAAATGGTCTTAAATTGTTATTATTAATTGCATATTTCTTTTCTCGGTAGATTGACTATTCGAGTAAGTTCATATATATTAGATGTAAAATTAATAGATTTTACCACTGTATGCAATATATATAAATGTGACAACCCTCTCAGTTGAATATAAACTGAAGCAATACAGAATATACAACATTCTTTTCCATTATTTGCATTCTTCTATATTATGAAAACTAATTTATTTTCATACATGAACTATAATATATATTGCTGGTAATCTAAATATGCATAATTTTTCATGAGTTCAAGGAACATACAATTTATGCCTGCAGCTGCAGTACTGAATGCTAAACAGAACTGCATAATATGAAAATTTTATACAAAGAATCCCTAAAAATTAATAACGTTTCTTCATTTTTATGCCATTTTTATTTATTTAGTTTCCAGGCCAAATTACGTTATTTTTTACTACTCAAGCACTCCGTCAGGAAACTGGCTCAACAAGGTTTCTCTGATGACTATTCTGAGCACAAGTTAGTAATTAAAACTGAATGAACGGAAATTTATTATTCCACTCGATTAAACAACATCATACAGTTGTTGCAACTTGCAGCTCAGTTAAATGTACACTATATATGGAATATGCTCCAGTTCCTTCCACAAGAATTTAAAGGTTTGTGAAAGCTCTTTTTTCCAAACTATATTTCTTTCCTTTACTAAATAATCGATATAGTTATTCGCGTGTAATCTTACTTCTTAGAAGCGTCGATAATTTGCTTGAACCAAACTACTGAATTTCACCGCCATTAGTTACTATGGCAACTTGCCATACCTTCACTAAACTTTAGGATTGTTTACAATCTTAACTGACTCCACTCCATATTCTGGTTTTCCAAACTAAAAGACGCTACTCTTAGAAAAATTAATTAATGAATGAAATAAAATAAACAATGTAGGTTATGAAAATAAGTTGACGTCTTATAAGTGGTTCATCAGATTTAAAAACACTGTCTTTTTAAAAGTATCACACATACAGTACATGAACAAAAAATTGAAACTTATCACGTTGTACTCACACACTACGAATGTTCTACGTGTGCTCTGTTAGTCCCACGGTATGCATTCAAGCAGCAGTCAATTTCGCTCCATACCTTTTATAGTATGGACTTCCAAATCTCCCGACTGAACCCCTTTCTTTAGAGGCATGTTAAGGACAATTCTTTCTTACATACTTCCACGGCCAACAACATTGGAAGGAACATATCAATGCTTCTGAGTGACTCCTGTGAATGATAGAGGAATGCTGCAAAACGTATGGATCGAATTCCAATCCTACTTGCCTATGAACAGTGTAACCTATGCGGCGCACAGTGAATATTTGTATTGTGTGAGGATGATATGATGAGTTTCTTTTATCTCCATGTTTCAGTTATTATTCTCATTTTCAGTTATTGTTTGTATATGTCATACTTTTAGAAATGCACTGGTTTGAAATCCGGCATATTATTTATAATATCTCCTTACTTCTTAAAATAAAGGCATCTACACGGGCATTTGAAGCTTTTTATAGAGAGAGCCAAATGTTCTTGTCCTTGAAGGCGAAAGAGCTACAATTAAAACGCAATCCAAATTCATATCGTATTGAAAGTTTTATGAACCCTTTCATAAATATCAAAATCTCTAAGTGTGAAAAAAAGAATCTGGATGCTAATTTTTTTGTTTCATTGTTTATTGTGTTATTTGCGTTATTAATTTTTATGGTGTTAACTTTGGACTGCATAAATGCGTCCTTTATTTTGGCATAAACAGAAATATTATATTTAATATAATTAACATGCATAAAACGAAATACTTAATAGAAAATGAACTTACGATATTGTAAACACCTATCGAAACTGTAATTAATCTTAGAACTTTTCGTCTCCTGATTCAAAGAATAACTAAACCAGTTTTAACAATGGCGATTATATAAATTTGTGGAGATTTATTTATTTTGACTAAGACCTAATTTTTAGTTAAAAGCAACTTTCCTTTCACTCTCGTTTTCACCCACGCTGTCCTGCCAGAATGCTAATCGGATAGCTTGCGCGTATTCAGATTAAGGGAGAAAGAAGTGTTATTTAAGCGAAGTTTTTGGAAGGTGATTTTAGACTAAATAATTAATGATTAAATTCATTTACGTGGATTATTAACTCACGATTAAAACTTAATTTCTAGAGATTAATTAATTTAATTGTGTAAAATTGCTACAATTTGCCCTGCATCGGAAGCTTCAATCAGGAAGAAACTACAAGTCTTGTGACTAGCTTTAACTACTCTCACGTATCTCATGCTCATACCAGTACGCGACCAATATCTCTGATAGGAAGCATCTAAGACGAATCTCAGTATGGACAGCACCTACTCAAAAATTTTAACTTCAATTGATAACTAATTCTTAAAGAATCTAATGAATAGATTATCGAACAAGAAAGAATCAAAATGATTTTAAAAATGCCTTCCCTCATGACTTGTCACCGGCTTAAATTTTTGCCTTCGGGCGCAGTGCTCATGCACCCTTACTTAAATTTGAACGCCTACGGGCTTAATTTATCGACTGGAAAATACTCTATGAAGTAGATACCAGAAGCGAAACTTATGATTCCTGCCTGATTTCTGTGATTTTAGATCATGTTATGCCTACTTAAAGGCCACGTTGTTACTTTGAATTACTAGAGATTTGATTGTGGCGTTGAGTGCTTCTCTCAAATTGGCTTGTTTCCGCTGGCTTCTACGTGTCAGAGCCTTCCTGCGCTTTAAATCATCCTGTGAGCCTTTAGGCTAGCTTAATTGCATTTTAAGTTCAATAATACTTATTTGAGTTAAGTATTGGTTTTTGTAAGTCCAAGTGGGACCATCTGTTCAACTATATGTGATTGAATAAAGGGTCCTTTACACCGTTATTCTACTTTTCTCTTGTCTTAAGACCTAACGATTATTCCTCATACAATCTTCAAAAACTTATTAGTTTATGCTTCCTAAAAATACGAGACTATAAATTTAAATAATCATTCGTAAACATATTTAAAAAATTGTTGTTCTTCAAGCACATGCAAGTCATCCATTTGAAACTTTAGAAATGACTGGATGATATGTAACAGGATTAAAATATCAGAAGATTTGCTAGAGTTTAAATACAACTAACTGGGTTCAACTACCCTTTGTTCCTTTTAAAATATGATTCTGAGTTTAGGGATTAAAACATATATCAGTTGACAGAAATGAGATTTAGATAGTGATTTAACATTTATATGTAACATTTTCATTTTGAATAAATTCTGAATATGAATTCTTCTGATAGGCTTTTGATATATTATGAATCATATGTATTAGACTACACAATGTTAACTAAAGGTAACTGCTTACTATTAGAATGTGATTTTTAGTAATTTCTAAAAAATTAGAAGTGCTTTTTAGCATATCAGTGAAAATGTTATTGTTTTTATTATATAAATTTTTCTCTACTGCTTAAATGAAAGTTATTATCAATTATCTTCTTGAAACTAAATTTTGTAAGCCTTCTGCACAGGTTGCAAGGTTTTTCAATAAATTATTATCTTATTATTCATATTCAATAAATTATTATCTTATTATTTTTATTTTTAATGTTACTTCTATGTTTTTGGCTCCTGCCAGGATGCAAATCGGTTGCCGTATATAAGAACAGAGTTATTGAATTTAAGGGACAGCCTTTTGCAGCGACGGCTGACCTTCATCAAACTATTTACGCCCAACTCTTAGATTTACATGCATTTGATTTAGCATGTTGCTAGTCGTATTTGCTCGCGTGATTAAAGAGCCTGAGTCAAAGTTTACATTAGGATTTTCCCATATTAATTTCATACTTTAAGTACCTAAGTTAATGTTTATGCTCTGTTAAACCCGCCAAGAAATGGTGAATTGTTCTGTTAATTACACGTGCAGTGTAAGTTCTAGAGTCATAAAGTTATTTTGATATTGGAGATGTGAAAAAATGAGCAAAGCCCTCGCCGGGACACGAACCTCCTACCTCACGAATATGCGCCGAGTGTGCTGGCCATTACAACACGAAAGCATGCTGAAAGGCGGGAGAAATACCTAATATACTCCCCCTTTTAAAGGGCGACTGAGGATTAGGAGACCCAATCGCCAAATCCTGGTCGTGGAGAATCATCACCCACCACCGCTTTTAGTTCGGGCTTCACTTTCGCTTTATTAAGTTATTTTACTAGCATGAGATGTGAAAAATTATCATTGCGCTCGCCGGGACTCGAACCTCGGACCTCTCGAATACGCGCTGAGTGTGCTAGCCATTACACCACGAAGGTATGCTAAGAGACGGGAGAAATACATTATAAGCTTATTAACTGAAATTCCCATAAAAAGGTTTATGTTAAACCTTCTTCTGAGTTCGCAGTTATTTCTCTGGAAGGCTAAGATGGGATAATAAGTGGCCTGACTGTCTACAACCCGAATTCCAAACCTTTTTCATATCCCGCACCCCTAAAATTGTATAATCGAATTTTGGTAATAAACAAAAATGAAACATGGAAGTAAGAATATATTATAAAAATTAGCATTTGCATAGATCTATACGGTATTTTCTCTCTCCTTCCGCTTGCCTTCGTGTTATAACTAGAAGCGCGCTCGACATGTATTCGGGAGGTCCAGAGTTCGAATTCCAACGAGCACATCGCAGATTTCTTCAGTTTCCTCACTTTGAAAAATTCTAAGAAGACTCTACAAATGACGCTTGAACTAAAAGGTAGTGGCCGATAATTTGTCATCACAAAGATTTGGCGAGAAGGCATTGCGGATTTCTTCAGTTTCCTGACTTTGAAAAATTCTAAAAAGATCTTCGAAATCTTTCAAAAAAATTAATTTATTTTAAATAAAATCTCGCATCCTCTATGTTGCACCCCTGCTTCGCACCCCTGGTTGGGAACCGCTGATGTACATGGAGACAGAATTTAGCTTTGAAGCACTGCGACTTAATCCCTTAATCTCTGCTTTTTATTAAATGAATGTAAAAGTATCGGCATGATTAGAATAGAAAAGAAATACGCCAATGGGACAATCAAAATCGCTGAAACAACCTTGCATTTGGCAAGGATACATTTACTAAAAACATTCAATTGATTTCGAGGGTAGCTACAGGTCCCTCCTCATCAGGAGAACAAAATATCTAGAAAGGGAAAGAAACTTCAGTAACGGCTTATTTATACCCTCTGGTAGAACCACGAGCGAGGAGGCAACGCCATCTATCGGCAAAAACAATAATCAAGAATTATGTCAAATGGAATGGACAAGAATTATGTTAATCACGAATTATGTTTAACAGAGATGAGGAGGGACCTGTAGCTGCCCTCGAAATCGATTGAGTGTTTTTAGTAAATGTACGTTAAATACAAGGTTGTTTCAGCGATTTTGATTATCGGCATGATGTTAACAGTTGATGGATTAATATGATAGCACCTTTTGCCTTTTAGCATTCAGCATAGTTGTTCTTAACAGCTGTCTGTTACATTCGATTTTATACCTGTGTCTCGAATTTCTGGATATTAGTTCTTGAACTTGGAAACATATTGTAAGTCTATAATTCCAACTTTTCAGATAGAATCTGAACACAGATTTTTTCAAATGTTTAAAAAAATTTTTAAATATCTAATGTTTCTTTAATTTTTTTAAATTTTAGGCAGTAATGTGAGGTTTTCCGACACGTTTTTTGTTTATCCTCTTCATTTGCGTCATTTAAAAAAAAATAATAATAATACGTAAAGCCAATGAATGGAAAGTTGTTTAAAGGAAAATCCCGATTTATCTGTTATACGGATTTTGTCCATGTCTGTACGATGCTTTATGACTTCTTTCTATCTTATTTATGTGTTCTTTACGTTCCCCTAAATTCGCTGATTTTGTTTTGTTCGCCTTTATTTAAGGATGCATATTCTGTATTAAGTGTTAATCACAGTTATCCAAATAATTTTTGTTTTACAACCTTAAAGTGCTCGCCAGAACTTTATTTTCGTACTATTTTGCTAATACTTTTGTTTTTATCTTAGTTCAAAGTGACCAAATACCTATGAAATTACTTTTCCCCCTCTCCTATTATAGTATATATGTTGTGTCCTAAAGTAAATATTATTTATTATAAATTTATATTTAAGGTTTTTTGAAATATAGTAATTAACTTTTGCCTTAATTGTTCGCAAAGACACCTCGCTATTACGAGTGAGCAGTACATTATAATGAGAGAACTTCTGTGAAAAAGTTTTGTTTAAACTACAGCAGCTTTTCTTGTTAATATAGCAACGGTCCTTAGAAGTTTCGGAATGACTCGTAGCACTATGCAAAACAAAAATAGCCACTCCCTTGCTATGTCATTGAACTCAGTATTATCAATAGGAAACTTTACACTGAATTATTAAAGAAAGTAATGAACTAACAGGAAAAAACAAAAGTTTCCAAACAGTTTGATAATTATGCTATTTATCCAGTAATCAAATAATTTTTGTTTTAGATAATAAACCTTTTAAAAATATTTTACAAGCAATTTTCCATATATGTATTTAGATAATCAGAATTTTTGCAGTTTTGACTTTTTTTAAATACTCATGCTACGGATTCATAATGATTCACTTCCTAAATTAGTTTCAACAGCTTATTTTTTGTGATGTTTCAATTAAGACTGAAATTTCTTGTTACTGAAATTATTTCATCTATCTCAGTGTGTTTCATAACGCTCAGTCTGACACTTCTACTCAAAACTCAGTTTTATTATTACATTTTATAAAATAATTAAAATATTTACTTGTATAATAGAACAGAAACCTGATACTATAAACGAGCACTTACTTGCATTTGTCAAATTTTGTAACTGGAAATATCTAAAAATAAGAAATATTTTCTTGATTATGATACTTATTTCAAATCTTAACCCATTGGCTACTTAAGCCATCATAAACTTGAATCTCTTCATGAGAACACATTTATTAACCTGATTACATAAGCAATAGCAGTCATATAGCTCACTGAGATGCGTGTTCCTTAATTATTTAACATGCTTTTTATATCATTAATTAAACTAAGTAAGGCGTATATTTTTGCGATGTTAAACAAAACGTGAATGCCCTCCAAAAGGTATCCTTTGATACGTTAAGTGTCACTTACTTGATACTTGGACGGAATCCGCATCGCAGCAGCCCATGGTTGATGGCAGATTCTATTCTAACTGGACCCATCGATCTGTTTCTCTGTAGACGCAAATCGGTCGATGTTTCCTGCCGTTCTTTATGGATACCCGCCTTTTGTTGCGCAGATCACGGGAACTCTATCTGGCCAATAAGATAAAAGCAAAGCAGTCCCAGTCGAATGCAAAAGAGTACTGCGTGAGATTTAAGATTCAGAGCAGAACAGTTAAGGAATCATAAAAGCGGTCTCTACTGTTTCTTAAATCTCATTTTCTTTAGCCTCGTTAAATGCATAAAATATTTTTAAACTCTTATGTCATATATATTCCTTTTCAGTTACAGACATGTACATTAAAGTGTGATAATGATAAAAAAGTCTATAGCTTTAGACAGGGCTTAATTTCTAAATCAGAAGTGCCGGAGCCCTGTGGAAGACCGTCAGGAAAGACCAACAAGACTAAATAAATAAATAAAATGACTAATAAAATCATTAATCAATAAAAAATTAACTAATTAATTAGCAGAATAATTAAATAATTAATTATCAATTTAATTAAATACTTTAAGGCAAAACGTTAATAAAATGTGAAAGGCTAAATTAAAATTTAATAAGAGTTTTTTAATATAATTAGCTCACATGGGCCTTAGCCCAGAAGGACTATGAGTCTCGAAACCTTAAATCATTTTTCAAATTGTTGCCACCAAATATTAAAGAAACTAAATAATGAAGAATCTACATGAATGTACGTAAATTTCTCGCATCGTGAAAAAAAGGTACCTAGAATCATCAAATTTTGAGTAACGTAATCCTCCATTAGAACATAGACACTTGGAAACCCGAATTGGGAATTTGTTTTATCGTCTCTTTCATATTTTATATAAGACTAACTGATTTTTGATTAAAAAACTCAAAGATTTCAAAGTGAGCAGCGGCAACACTGTATTGAATAAAACACTTTTATCTTCAGCAAGCGAGACAGCTTATCGGAATTCTAAAAATATGGTGTTTTTAAATATTTTAGCACAATGTGGCGTTACTCCAAATGCTTTAGAAACGTGTACGTGTCTGTAAATTAAAAAAAAAAAGTTTGGATGAAATATAAAATCTGACAGCTTTTAGATTTTTTTATTACTAAAAATAAAATTTTCGAGAATAAATTTCGACTGAAATTTTTGTTCAGTTACATAAAAAATTACCAGAGCCTTCTTATTTAGGGCTCTGGTGCGCTTCGACTAAAATCATGAAAACTAAGAAGTATCGGAACCGAGCTCCGGTGGGCTCCGGCGTAATTTAAGCTCTGGCCTAAGCGTTGCTGCTAATAAAGGATTGAATATATGTAAACCAGCATTAATGTAAGGAATTAACTCCTTGTAATCTAATATGAAAAGAAAAAAAACTTTCCGTTACTGTTCTTAATAGATTATCATAAAATAATTAATATAATTTTACATTTATTCAGACGTTTGACATGACTTATTTCTTTCGCGTTCTAATGTGAGCTCTCATGACTTTTGTGTTCTACCGAAGTTTTCAGTATTTTTCTGTCATCGGAACCGGATTCAGAAATGTATGTATGTATGCATGCATGCATGTACATATGTGTGCGTGTATGTATATGTGTGCGTTGTTTGTACATACACACATATATACACAGACATGCATGCATGCATACTGTTGAGTTTCTTACGGGTTCGTGGATTTGGAGTGTTCGGGGATTTGGAGTATGTATTCAGCAAATGTTGTTTGAAAAATGAAAACACAATTTATTAGCTAGTATTACTCAGGACAGCTCCAAAAACACATTTACAGTCATGGAAAAACTACTACAAACATGCTGAAACAATAAGCAACACAGTCTTCAGGCTATCAGGCCATAACGGTAAAGACAGCTTCACGGCAAAGCACTAGAGTATAGGTCCCGTATGGGTTCGGCCGTTCTCAGAACTCAACGTATTCTCGAGACTCTCCACGCTAAAACTCGCAATGCACTCGATAGCCTCAACGATGCATACTCTCGATGCATCAACTCGCGTTACACTCGATAACCAACTGTACACTAGACTACTATTCAGCGTACAGGCAAGGTTTATATAGCTTTTGGTCTGCCTTCGAGAACATTCTGGGCAAACCGGTAAGAATTTGTTCTAGAATGTTCTCTATCTGTCTACGACACATCGCCAATTTCGTCGCCAAATGGGGCGATTTCAGGCCAAATCTGGCAACCCTGCCTTTCTTTGCCATTTTCTGGTAACCCTAAACCCGCCTTGCGGGGAAGCTTTCTTACCGCAGCTGGGTTTTCCATAACAATACATTTCTGAATCTGGTCCTGATAACAGAAGCAAACCAAATTTTCTTTAGGCAATGTTATACGAAGACAGCCTTATCGTCGCAGATTGCCCAACAGGATACAGTGCAATCAATTAAATTTTCTGTTGTATTACATTGATTTATGATTTCAGAAACCAGTTGTTTATATGCTAAAAATAATGCAGTAAAGCACTGCATTTTTCTGCTTTCATTAACGATTTAGATAATTAGCAAACAGGAATATGCACAAATAAAGAAAATAAATAAGGAAACAAAATGAATCTTTGGGCATCAATATAAGAGGAATCAGAAGATTTTCCTCCCTGAAAGGATGAGACTTATATCAAATTCTCTCAAATTGAAAGCTATTCCTGTACTTTCCGATAAACCTTTAACGTTGAATTTTGCCTAATTTTAAAGTCTTTGTGGCCCACCAGCGGCCGAGCGGTAAAGACGCTGAACACTGGTAGTTCGGTCCGAGGTTCGAATCCCGCGAACGGGCTGGCTGCATGGGCGTTTTCGTGGTTTTCCCCATGTGTAACGTGTATACGAGCCAGTTTCCCTTAGAAAGTCCTCCACGAAGGCATCCCTCCCCTTAGGCAGATAGCCCTCGTGTGCTTTGCCATAATTAAATAACCTAACCTAACCTAAAGTCTTTGTGTGAATATTTTACATTTAGGCATTAGACTGATTTCCAGATTGTCTTGAATGAATTATTTCTTTTGCGGATTATCAGTGCATCTTCAATATAAGCAAGGATCATCTACAATATGACATTTTTTCCAGTGCATTGCTTTTTGCAAAAGCGTACAAAAGTTCATGAGATGTCTTTGCCTGTGATTACATATGTATGCTTCGTTTGACGTATCTATGCATTTTTAGTACTCATTTAAAAGAATTCAATATCTAAATATTGTTTGTCATGCTTGTTAGCTTTTTACAAAAATAAATATTTAGCCACTAATGATAAAAGAAAGTTCACAAGATTGAGTGGGACAGAAGGCAGTTGTGAACCTCACATACAGATCAGACGTAATGACAAACATGAAACCGTTCATAAGTTAAATAAAAGGACATTATCGTTCAAACAGTGTGTGATTTTAAAAAATAGGAGAAATTCATGAACTTTGTGTCTAATTTGCTTAAAAATCTGCATTTCAGCTCATTTGTGATTTTTAGGAACATGATGATGATTTGTGACGCAATGGCTTTCACTGTTAAAGTATCGAATGAATATAAAAGGGAGAAACCGATTCACAGCTGAATTGGATTGGATTTAATTATTCGAGCACACGATCTCTATCTGCCTAATGGGAGGTTGTCTTCTTAAAGTGTTTCCAAGGAAAACTGGCTCGTATTCGCTTTACACATGGAAAAATTCACGAAAACCCCCATGCAGTCAGCCTGTTCGTTGGGATTTGAAATTTCAGTCGAACTTCTAATAGTCAGCGATTTTGCTGCTCAAATCATGATTGGGAAAATACCGATCTCTGATTTTCTTACCTTGAATAACAGAGCATGAGAAGATGTTCTGCTGATAAAGAAGCAAAGCATCAAACCTCGTTAAAATAAATATCTGCCTTTAAGTTATTAAAATTTCAGGTAAATGAAACGAAGAACTGAGAAAGATAAGAATTATGGAGACCGTAGAATTTTATCAAGCAAAGATGATTTAAGAACAAAGATCGTTAGGAGCCAGAAGAAAAGCAGAGAGAATAAATTAAGATGAAGGTTAATCATTAAGAATGAGCTGCAACAGGGTACTGGAATATGTCAATTGTGATTAAAATATATAGGCCAAGAAAGTAAATGTGATGTCTTAATAAATTTCGCCTTAAACTTTCTCAACATTCACCTATACATAATTCTGCACAGTATTCGCGATACTAGAAGAAAATTGTCAATATGATTAGTAAACAAAGAATATAAAACTTTCTTCTTTACAGAAGAAAACTTACTTTATATAATTTGGATAAGTGTTTTAAATAAATTTCATTTTAGACAGAATATTTAACCTCCTGGAAAATTTATTTTTTAAGATTTATTACATTTATTATGATTATCATATGCCACCCTTATCGGTATAGACTTTAGTGTTGCTGGCTGCTATATCGTTCATTGGGTTCGAATCCCGGAGAAGACATAGTTGATTGTAAGCCTATAATGTTTATGCGGCAATGAAACACTCAAACTACACCGCGAGCCGAAAGCCCTTTCAAATGGTTTGATGGTACGATAAAAGAGAGGAGAAACTTATTTCTCAAGGGTGAGCTTAATCAAAATTGGGACGGAGCTGGGAAAAGTCATACTGTCACCAGACTCAATTGTTAGCTCTTTGCCATAATAAAATTCGTGGATTTTTTCTGATGTTACTGTCAGACAAGTTAGATAAATCACAACAACAATATGACTGTTACATTTTTGGATTATTTATGTTTTCTGGTTATCCGTACTCAGACAAACATTAACTCGAATAAGCGGAGTTCAGGGTATTTTATTGAATGTTAATAACATGTTTTGCTTTTCTTCACAGTGCTTAAATCTGGACTAAAAGGGTTAATTATTTTCAAAAATCCGATTAATTTTAAATATTTCACAATATTTTCTAATTTAATTTTTAGACAAGACTATTACTTAAAATCAAATTAAAGTAACACAAGAATTCAAGTTAAACTTGAAACAGGAAAAGAAATTGTTTTACAAAAAAAGGGTACACATATTTTTAAAAAAGGAGTTGAATTTGCCTACTGGAAATAAATTTTATATACCTCGCAGCTAGACTCTATTTATATCTTTTGAAAATGAATTTCTAAACTCACATTTATATTTTTATTAATTTTGAAATCACTTTTGCATTATTAATCTATCAAAAATTATTTTTATGTTACAATTTTTTTGCATATTATTTATTATAAAATATATATGCGCACACAACAGCTTATAAATGAAGATGCTACTGGTGCGTTTCTAAGTTTCGAGAATGTTTTGGTGGTTAAATGTCTCAAAATAGTAAAAGATATTTCATCTTTATTCAATTTTAAATACAGTGTTTAATTCATTATACTAGTAGACAGTTACAAAGATTGCTCTGTTATCGACGATGAGACCAAAAGTATACAACTTGCATCATGGAAAACAACAACTGTGTAGACAAGATCAGTTAAAATAACTTGCTGAAAATAATGAATGGACGCAGGCAGCATAAAACAGTTCCAACTGATCTCACGTTGAAAGCTCAGGTATGACTAACTAATGAAACTGTCTAGTTCACTCGGATAGTTTTTAAAGCCACTAGCCATTCTTATGCAAGGAAACAGAAGGAGATCTAAGTATTCCAAACCATCGTTTTTATTGCAGATCATAAAAACATATCGTGGCTATTAATGCTTCTGAAACGTCCGGTCAGTGAAAAAAAATCCAATCCCTGATAGTTTGTCAAACATAGCCAACTTGTAAATTATTTCTCGCTATACTAAAGATATTTGGATTAGGAACATGTCGTGTTTTGCCTTCCTTCGTACGTAACCTCCAGCCCCATAGTTCCAGCACTTTAGGTTTTTGTTTCTTGTCACTCCTATTCCGTATCAAGGCATTGGCTTGTTTGGTTAAAGAGTCTAGAGGAGCAGTCACTTGATCCACTGATTCTTGGACTTCAGCAGCTCTGATTGGGTGACGGTCTTTATGAGTTGCTTGCTAGGCAGCCTCGCACTTCATGGCGTACACTACAGGCTTTTTGAATCATTGACATGCATATTCACAAAGCCTACACACCGTTTCTGCTATTGTTTGCTCTGATTGGTTGAAACAGAAAAAATAGGGTTACAGAATCTTGTGCTTGGCGAGTTTTGTTTCATCGCCTTTGCTATTTGTATATCAGCGTGGTGTACCGAAAAGCGTGTGAAAGACGGCGAAGGAACCGCAGCTCAACGGTACAGAGCACGGAAAAAATCCTTGGACTTCTAGATTGGGGTTTCTAATCCCGTTCGTATCTTTTACAAACTCTCACTGCACGGACTTATTTTTGTTTTTATCCTCACCTTATGGCTTTGTTATTATTGGTTTTTTCGCCTTCGGGTACAGAGTTAAAAATTTAACACTTTTATTTTCTCTATTTTTGTTAAGGGTAATTTTTTTTTTATTTACTGGTTTGTACTCTTTGTAGTAGATATTAGTTTCGAGATTACGATCCAAGATCCCGAAAAGCGTTACAATAGAAATAGCGCATAACGGAATAAAATATAATTTTAGTTATACTTACTCATAATTTAAGTAAAAAGAATAGGTATCCGACGCCCTTAAATGTTTATAGAATGTTTTCATTTGGTTTATTTTTTTAATATTCTTTTATTTGTATAATAAATGCGCTATGTAAATTTACATAACAAACTCTCTCTAACAGAAATGACGAAAAAAGCACATATTCCATTTCCATGAAAATACTTTTTCTTGCAAAACAATTATCGTACTTTTGACAGTTTAAATTCATTCTTTAACCAAATACAAATAAACTATTAATAAGATCAGTAGGTTATTTAAGATATATTCCACACAATTCCCCTTAGCTTTTCATTCATTAAATAAAAAATTATCGAATGAAATAAACGCCGTTTCTCCTCGCTTTATTGGAAAGCCCACAAGGTATGTTTGGCGTTAATTACGAAGACTGCAAGGTGATAACTCACTATTCCAAATACGACCGCCAAGCAGATGTTTCGTCCAATGAGAGCAGACCGTAGGAAAAAGGTCTGTAGGCTTTGTGAATATGCCATTGACATCCGCCATTCGCAGAGTTTTCTGTATTTCAGGATCCCGGATGCCATTGATGAAGCACTGCCAAGACAGCAGGATTTCCCTTGTTTCCGTCGGGCACTCCGAAAAAGCGAGATAAGACAACCTTTCAACATCCGTAGCAAATTTCTGAAGTGTTTCCATGGGCTTCTATTGAAGGTATTTTAATTGAAGCCTGCTGTAATCTTTTAAACACTTCTTCCCAAAGCGGAGCTCCAACGCTCTGGTCAGAGCTTCGAAGTCTAGCCTGTGGTGTTCGGAAAGAGTCTGAAGGATATTCGCTACGTCTGCTCTCAAAGAAGCGCTGAGAGGTAGACCTTAGCTTGGAAATCCCATCCATTCGCATCCGCCACTATAGAAATACACTTGCCAGGAGGTCTTGCCGTCATATGTTGCTAGTTTCAGAGAGGGACGAGAAGGCATGAGAAAAAATTCAAAAACATCGGAATTGCTTCTTGCTGTCTCTATGAATTTAAAGTGTCAGCTTCTTTGGTAACAGCAGAAACTCTGTAATGGATTTGTGGTTCCACGGCAGAAACTCTCTCTTATCTTTGTTCTTTGACAGAAAAAACCTTTCTTCAATTTGTCCAACTTTTTTTTTCAACACCTCTGTTCTGCCTTTCATAGCCTCAAATTTGTTTTCTGTTATTCAGATAATATTTCTTTTCATTTCCTCTTGACCTGCTTCAGTCTTTTCTTGACCAGCTTTCATCTCCTCTTTAACGGATTCTTGAACAGCTTTCATCTCTTCTTTAACAGATTCCTGAGCAGCTTTCATCTCTTCTTTAATGGACTCTTGGCCAGCTTTCATCTCTTCTTTGAATGTGGCAAAGTCTGCCAGCAGCTGTCTTAATTGCTCTTCTATTGCGCTTGTCACTGGCATTCAATCTCATTTCTGACACTAAAATTGTTACGTGGGCACGGGTTCGTAATAGATTGAATCTACACAGGTCCCATGATATGTAATAAAACTTATTTTTATCAAACGGAACACTTCAAAATTCTGGTAGTTTAAACCGAAATACTCGTACAGGTGTTCACAGTATATCAGAGTACAATCAGTAGTTACACTTTAAACTGCTAAGAACGTTAAACACAACGCAACGTAATGCACACCTAAAGGGAAAGCTAACCCGAAAATATCTCATTTCACACTGAACTAACAAGTTGCAACAACAATAACTGAGAGCAGATGCTGTTTCTGGCCTTGTATAATTTTCAACCAGCCGCCAAGATATTTTTAGTACATAATTTTCAACCAGCCGCCAAGATATTTCTAGTACTTTCTGCTTCTCGGAATTACTGGAAAGCAGTATTAGGGTAGAATTACGGCTGTAGCTAATATAGTGATCAATTACAATACGTATTTCGGTGATACAGACCGCAGAACGCAAGAGTTGGACCCCGTCCTGGGGCTGCCTTTCGGGGTGAGCTGTCCAAGCTCTTGAGACCCCCTCGCCGACGACGCAGACCCCACAGTCCCGGCCCGGCCCTATGAAAGGCAATGGGACAAGCAGTCCCCGTATCGAAACTATGAGGGCCAAATCCCCGACTACTAGGTCGGTGATCTCCGATCTAGCTCCACCACACACAGAGGAACAGAATCGACAGTACCAGTACGGTCCCTGCCAAGCCTGAACCAACCTGAGAATAAACTCGGGCTCTAGTCCTGTGAAGACAACTTATATACACCCGTGGTTGAGACTATCTAAGTACAGATCCTAGCCAGTACTTCCCAGGAATTCTCCTGAGTCAACCCCCGGGGGGAATTTCGGTGATATAGGAACCAGACCAAAATGTCGCCAAATGGTCACCAAGTCTGGCGACTTTTGGCGATTTCTCGTTAAATTTGGCAACAAAATAAGTTGCCAAAACCGTTGTCAGCGTGGAAATATCTCGCCAAATTACAGAGACACCCATTTGTTTAATGTTAAATGGATTTACCCTTGTATTCTTACTTTTCCGGCATAGCTTGTCTCCTTAGATTTTTTATGTTATATTGCGCAGTAAAATACTGTAATTTCACAAATAATTGCACTAAAATCATCTATCTATCTATGTACAAAATTCGTAACAACGTAAATCGATAATTCCCATCGCGGAGCTACTTGTCTTGTCTAAAACCATCACCTCCACAGAAAACCGAAATTGTCTGAACCATGAGTAATTATCTTGCAGAGGATTCACTGCACTTTCATTCGTACCCGAAATTATCGTATTGCGAAATTTTTGCAGCACATAATCTGACAATGTTGCTTTTATTATCTGAACAATTGTAATCAATTTATTTTTATGCTTATTTATGCATGCAACTTTCAGATTCTTTTACGTACGTTTGTACTTTCTTATGTTTTTATCTAATTTTCCTTCCCTTTATTTTTCTAATCTAGCATAGATTTGAACTTCTTAATTCTCTTTCTTTGTCTGTTGTTTAAAAAATATATTATAAATTTGATTACGATGCAGCAGAAAATATTCTTAAATTATAGCATATCGGAAAATGTTTTAGTCTATTTATAATAATATATAATTTATTATTATAGTATTTTAGAAACTATTCTTTTCTTTTTCTTCCATTTTTCTCTATTTATTTATTAATATTAATCTTCTTTGCCTTCCTCCTCTACGTGATCAGTGTTCTCAATAATTCGCTTTTAGTCAGGAACTGAATTATTTAATAGCTCGATTCGTAGCGTTAAGCAATGAGAAAATCTTTAAAAGTTTTGTTCCAACCATAATAGATTGCATTTTTCATTAAAAGCTATCACAATAATTTAGTTTGTCCCTTTCTTTTAAAAGCAAATGTAATAGATTCTCCATAGATCAAATTTGGAAATATTTTTCTTTCTCTTACGTTCCCAAGTGATTTTCATTGCTTCTCCGCGATGTATTCCACTTACGGAACATTGATATTATTCATTTGTTCAATACATTTCAACACAACATTCGTTTGTTTAATACATAACTTTAACAGTATTCTACAAGACTTATCTCTCCTGTTACGTAAAAAAAATCGATATTATATCAAAATTTGGACCAAACAAAGAAATTGGCTCTGATCAATAAAGCCAACTAAGCAATTCCTGAACTCAACAACATTCATTGGACAACTGGTTTAATAACTGGTTTAACAAGCCGCTGCTTTTAAGAAGTCATTCTACAACGAATGACTACTTAAAAGCAACGGCGCGATAAACCAGTTGGGAGCCCCTGGCGGTAAAAATAATTAAATAATTAAATTAATAAATAATTAAATACACATTATTACTTGATATTATTAATAAAAAATGAATAATATTTTAATTCTAAATATTAGTATACTTATTCAAGACAAAAAAATAAAGATTAAAAAAAGAAACAACTTTTTAATTTCTTAAACTTTTCAGTCTCTTGAAAACAGTAACATAAGTTAAAAAAAAAATCTGAAAGATTTCAGATTTTAAATTACGTCCAAAGGCGCGTTTTTTTAACGTTTCGTGTGCTACCTTTTTTTTATTAAATATCATGTACTACGTACTCAAACCATAAAATTCAGTTCAAAATCATTTTAAAATGAACATATCTTTAGAATTTCCGTAAGTCTCGTGCGCTGGAGATAAAAATGTTTTTTTTTTCGTACAGTGTTGCCATTGCTCGCTTTGAAATCATTTAGTTTGTTAATCAGAAATTCGTTGAAATGTTACAAAACATAAAATCGATAATAAAGCAAATTTCAAATTCAAAATTAGGGCTTCCAGATGCCCATATTCGCAGTAGGATTACGTCATTCAAAATTCGATGGCTCTAGGTTTTATCACAATGCGAGAAACATGCATACATTTATGCAGATTTTTCAATTTTTAAAATTTAATGCAGAGCGATAACATTTAGTGGCAACAATTTGAAAAGTGATACGCCGTTTTTGTGTTTCCGACGCAAAATCGCAAAACGAAAGTAATAGTCCTTCGGGACTAAATCCCTTTGGACTAATTATATCAAAAAATTAAATATTCCATGGGAGAGAAAAGTAAAACATAAAACAGCAACTAAGAAGGCACTGATTTCATCCTGTATTTGATAAAATAATCAGAATGCTAATTAGAACCATACATCATAAACCTATATCGTGATTCATGGGGATGCAGATAAAGCATAGAAAAGAACATTGCATAGAAAGCATAGGAATGAACATTGCTCATAGAAATGAACATAGCTCAGCGAAAGCTGAACTTAACCTTTCACCAATATTATAGAACTGAAATATTTGCTTTCTTTCTTTCAAATTTTTTTCTTTTTTTCCCCCATCCAATTACGTCTGAAACTGGCCTTAGAAATATTTTCCCCCTCTTTCACTGGCTGTCGAGACTTATTTAGAAAGGCAGCCTACGTAAGAAGTGGCAGTACCGTTCTGAAAGCGAATCAAGTGCATATTCATTAGACGTAATACGAGGAGGAAACATAAAAGCATATTTTCAGTATGTCCCAATATTAATATCAATATAGTATTTTAACATTACAAATAAATTTATAGAACGTAAAAATAGCTTTTTGAAATGGATATATCTGTAAAAACAATATAATATTTTCCCCATTTGATTCTAAACTGGTGAAATAAATTAAGAGAATTTGAATATTTTATCGAATTGCACGAAAAGAACTGAACTGAAGGAAAAACCACTGCTTCTTGATAAAAATAGAAATCTTGTACGACAAATACGTAAGTGTACACGTGTGTGTAGGCGGAGCCAGGAGGAAAACAGGCTTTATAAGCGCGTTGAGAGTAAGACGAATTGCGTTCGCTAGCACACCTTGCAGCAATCGGCTAAATTCACATCGGAACAGTAAAAATGAGTAACCACTAACATTTAGATGATGGAATGAGGTGGCGAATTGTGGGGAGGCTAGAGGCAGGCCAATCGCAAGTACAGATTGGCAGAGAGTTTAATTTAACGCCCAACGTCGTGTATAACCTAGTTCCAGACTAGAACAGTTCCAGGATACTGGATCCATCGAGAGAAAGCCTGAGCAAGGTCGTTCAAGAGCCACGACGGCCAGAGAAGATCGCTATTTGTCCATCTTAACGAGGCGTAACAGAAGAGCTACAACTTCTCTCGGGACATGTATGCAGCCACAGGAACCCGTGTAACAAGGGTGACTGTTTCCAAAAGACTGAATGAGAGAGGGTTGTACGCCAGAAGACCGGCTGTTTGCCTCCCGCTCACGTCTACGGACAGGAGAGTCCTATTAGCATGTGCAGGCAGCATAGTGATTGGAGTACGGAGCAATAGGCGACCGTTTTGTTTACCGATGAGTCCCGTTTTAGCCTAAACACCGATTCTCGCCGTAATTTCATATGTACACAGGCAGAGACCCGCTACCTACCTTCCAATGTTCGCGCAATGAACAATTACGACGGTGGCGGTGTAATGGTCTGGGCAGGCATCATGTTGGATGGCCGCATACCTCTCCACGCCTTTAACGGGGGTTCTGTAACTGTTGTCAGGTATAGTGAATAGGTCTTGGAGTCCTATGTTCGCTTTTTACGGTGTGCAGTGGGCCCCGAGTTCATCTTACAGGACGATAACGCGAAGCCACATAAAGCTCTTCTGGTCGACGAATTTCTCGAAAGTGAGGATATTCACCGGATGGATTGGCCAGCCAGGTCTCCAGACCTCAGCCCTATAGAGCATGTCTGGGACGCTCTAAGAAGGGCAAATGCAACTCGAAACCCCCCTCCGAGAACCATCCAGGAACTGAAAACAGCGTTGCTGAATGAGTGGGATCAGTTGCCAGAGGCACTGATAAACTTCTTTATTTCCAGTATGACATCACGCTCCGAGATCTGTATGGCTGTAAGAGAGGACCATACCACGTATTAACTAAATAAGTTTTATTAAGATTATGAATTCTCAGAGGTTGATTTCTTCGAAATTCCTATTGTCAAGAAAAATGATGCAAATATTTTTTTTAATCTTAAAAAATTACCCTTGCTCTTTGTGTTTAGCAAAATTAAGTTTTTACTATTGAAATCAAGTAAAAAATAAAAAAGTACATAAAATAATGACTGCCAATTAGTTTTTTACCAACTCCAAAAGTTTAAAAGCACTTGAAAAAAAATTGAAATTAACAGTTAAAATTGAAATGTAACATTTATTTTCACAACTGATTGACCGGAACAATTTTACAATCAAGTTGTTTTTACTATATGCATGCCATACGTATTCTAAATTTCCTTTTTTCTCAAAAGTGTTACGAAACGACCCTCAGAAATGATTACGGTCTTATCAGACGGAACAGAATAGGTGAGGGAATTCATATTGAGCTTATTAAAATGTGCATTAGTATTTTTTATATTTTTTAACACTACAAGTAATAAAGGATCTAATATCATGATTATAATTTAATAAGATTTAAATTAGATCATTTTATTTCATATACAAATCGATTGTATACATAGATGTGGGAAGAAAAAGTATAAAATGGTAGTTGAATTTTATATTTTTCCTTTTAATTTAAATGCGATTTGATCCGACTACAGGAGTTTTGGTTACAATAAATTAACTTCATTTAAATTAAAATTCGTTCTCTCTTGATGAAGCTGTATTAAAAGCAGTTAAAGAATATGAAGTATGTTGTTTAAATTATAAAGTTTCCGTAAATGAATTTGATTGGAAAATACTCATATAGGTAAAAACCAGTTATTATAAAATTTTACCGTTAATCATTACATTTTATTTTTTATGCAAAAGTATATGTTTGGAAGAGAAATTTGTAGCAAAGGTACATAGTATATTCCTTCCGAAGCATTATTTATTAATTATACTAATGATATAAACTTGCTGCAAAATATTTTAAGAAACCAATATTGTTTTTATCTCTGTCACTTTGTCAGGGAATACGCTGCGCTGAAGATACGTGAAAAGCAGTATGCGGCAATATTAAGCAATGTTTCATTGTTAAATTTATGATTGGATTTTACCCAAAATTAAAATATAGTGGCTCCCAAAAGTGTTCGTATACTTATGATTCTCATTGAAATAGGGCTCTATCCATTAATTAAAAGTAAACTTTCTGAATGAGATTTTTATAATAAGATCTATAATCTATTCGTAACAAAATTACATGAAATATTTTTAAAATATAGCGAAACTTTATTTTTAAGAAATTAATACTCAAAAAATGACAAACATTTTATCTCACAAAGTCTTCGTACACTGAAATATTTTTGAATATTTTTGGCCTTCCTGAGCGGTAAGTAAAGCTTTTAAAGTTACTGTTTGAAATATTTTTGTTCATTTTATGTGGATTATTCTTACGCACTTTATACTGTTATATTAATTAAGTATTTTAACGCTTAGCCTTTGCTACACGTAAATATCAATGCTCGTAATTTCTAACCGAAGAATATGTATTCTATAGATATTCTACAAAAGAATATGTATTCTATAGATGTTGTAAAAAAGAATATGCGATAGATGTTCTTTGGTCTAACGGCAGGATGATTTGGACTAGAACGAGTATATAGCAAGTACAAGCACTATCAGCATTGAATATAGTGCAAAATATTTATTCCAAATGTAGATCTAATAGTAGTATTTGTGACTGTGAATTCAATAAATCACGCCTTTAATTGACTATATTGTTTATAACCAATATTTTTCGTATAACCAGCGGTATTTAATTGAAACAGTGATACCATATTAATTTCTTATGAAAATTTTATAATTCGAAAATGAAGTAATCATATTTGATTAAAAATATAGCGTATGATAATTTTCGTATTGTTTTGTTTTTCTAACTACGTGCAACTTTGTTATTCCATATATTTTAATATATTAATATCAACAGGGAAAAAGGTGAAAATGGCCTAAAATATTTTTCTAGCAATCCGTTAAATTAGTTGCAAACAAAAGTTAACAATATATTGCACTTTATTCCGAAGAATATAATTTCATTAATATTTTATAAATTAGAAATTTTGTTATACTATATAACTGCCATTGCACATTTGTAATTTTTTAAACATTTAATGTAAAATTTATTTTTATATTTATTTTAATTTGCCTAGGTTTAGTACAGTTTGGAAGAACATCAGTTTTCTTACCAAGATAGCATGAATCTAGAAATATAAGTCTAATACATTCCTTGACAAATTTTAATCTTGATTACGTAATATGATATGTAAATCATAAAATAAATTCTTTAAAAAAAACGAATTGTGACTATGGGGGAAATTTAAAATCATTCTGTATGTGATTGTAAGAATTAAAAATCAAATAATAATAAAAAATAATACATTTTTAATAAAACATTAATTTTAGAATTAACAATATGAACATAAATACCTATATAAATACAATGTGAATACAAACCACTTTTCCTTACACATCCCTCCACCATTATATGCTTCCCTTTAGGTAAATAGCTTTGCCATGTTCCACCAAACCAAATGATACAAATATGCAAAAAATGTTACTTTAAATTAATATAGGAAATAAAATTCTGTGCATTTGTAAGCTACATTAGTTTGCTTATAGCTTGGCATTTAATTATTTAATGATTTGCTAGTCGAAACTAATATAGAACGCAGATATCTTTTAAATAAAAGAAAATTAGGAAGGTCTGACTTTTACACGTACATATGAGACTGATTTTTTTAAATTATTTTAAGTTAGCCAGATTAATTTCACATTTAAGTAAGTATTCGTGACTTTCAAAATCTTTGTTAGTAGTCTTAAATTCAAATGTAGAGTCATTAGGTTATTTTGAAGCAGGTGAGATGAAAAATGAGCAGTGCCCTAGCCAGGCCTCAAACCTGGACCTCTCGAATGCGCTTAGAGTGTGCTACCGTTAAACCACGAAGGCATGTTAAATATCTCATGCAGTAACTGAAGGTAATATTTCTTGTTAGTAAAAAGAAAAGCAATGCTATGAATGACCTGAAGTGTATTTGTAGTTTAAGCAAGTTGCCGTTGCTAAATGCCCAATGTTCCAACGGACCCTTTTTCAAAAACATTGATTTAAAAAAGTATTTAATCATAAATTTTCCAAACTTCGCGGACGAGAAATATTAGCCTAAATTTAATTAATTTCATAGTATTTTGCATGACACTAGTAGTAATTATTAGTTAAATTTTATGCAGTTTCTGATCTTTGTTATGACCTTTTTAATATTAATTTTATATATATATTCAAATATTCTGTTTGGTAAAGTAGAAATGAAGGTTCTAGTGTAGTAATTCCGCAAAATTTTAAAAAGTGCAAAAATGTATTGCATGCGTTAAGACAAGTGAAATTTTTTTAAAAAATAAAAAACACATTTCTGTCGAAAATTAAAGTTATAATTCTAAATGCAAAACAAAGGAATAAATTTGACTGTTATCAAATAAACCAAAACGCTGGTAACTTTTGCAGTTTTTCAGAAGTTTTTTATACTTTGCTGAACAAAATATGTTTGTTTTATTAATATTAATTATTACAACTAAATTACTGCAACTTAAATATATAATTTGGCTTAAAATTTATTTGAACTTCATTTTCTAATTTATTTTAGTTATGTATATTTCATACATCATAAGTCAAAAAATGAACTTAATTCTCATGCCATTTATTAATACAATTTGTTTAAAGAAAAATGTCATTTGCTTTCCTTAGCTGTTTTGCATGAAGATACATGGCTATATATATGGCGAGAGGTGTTACCATGTTTACTAGCAGATTTTTTCCCCTCTTTTATTAATTTCACAGCACGAAAATCGAAAGGGGAAATTATTCTATCCATTTGATTTTGAAGAATGTGATTACAGTAAGAATATACCATATAAAACTTATTCAAGGATAAACTACTGGTAAATATTCACAGTATTATTTAATTAAAAAGAAATCTGCTTCCCAATAAGAATGCAATGTAATATTAACATTTCAGTATCTAATAAGATAATTTCATTCCTGCTACCTCTGCTTTGTATTTCACACACTATTAATTTGTCCAGTGTCACTCCGTCCATCTCAAAGCATTTAATGCTTCTAGAATTCAAGTTTGTATCATCTTCGGCAGTATACAAGTTATCACCGTTCAGTCTCTTTAACCACATGAGATGATTTCCCAAAATTTTACAATGAATTCGTCCACGTAGTGATTATTTTTTTCATGCTAAGAAAGACAAACTTTCGCTTACTAGCTGCGAAGACCATACTGAACCTGTCCTATCTAAGTGTTGGATTTTATGCCAGACTAATACAAGAAATTTTCCATCATAGCGAAGCAAAAACCAATTCATACCCAATGTGCAATTTTGCCACATCAGCTGCACAATCACCTTTTCTAATTATTTTTGGATCATTTGAAGCCTAAGGAGTAGCAGAGATGACAATAAGAATGCGAGAAATTCGAGTTATAGAGAAGTAAAAATAAGATAACTTATTAAATGTCGTAATTATATGGATTCTTATTGAAATACACGTTTATGTTAAAGAAATACAATTGTGATAGTTACTAGTAGTTTATCCGTGATTACTTTTCATTTATATTCATACTTCACTGTGTACTTTGGAAGTTAAATTTCTCGCCTAATTTTCCCCTCTCGATTTCAGACGATAAAATTAGTAAAAAACATCAGATGTGTACACCATATGACTTCCTTGTACGGAATATTATATTATACGCAATTTTCCTGCATTTCATTTAAACATATTGGATTAACAGTTAACGAATTTTGAATTAAATCTACTTCGTCGATAGCGCATAAACCACAATAGAATAAATGCAATCTTTAAAGTTCATTATGTTTATTTACCATAGCCACACTTTGGCGCTAGGTTCACTTAACATCGTTACATCTCATCCATTTTATAAGCCAGAGTGAGCAAAAATTATAGCATCTGAAGAATTACCACAAGTTCTACTTAAATACTATAATAAATCGAAAACGATGTATAAAAGAAATTAAACAAATAAAAAAGAAACAGTTTTTTGCTGACGATTCAGCGTCGCTTACCGAATGCGCAAGCGCTACTAATTAATTCAGTTCTCACTTCGCGGTAAGGCAAAAATACAATCATGGACAAAAAAATTAGCGCACCAAGAAGGAGTCGTCAAAATGAAACGAAATTTTACATACGTAATGACTACTTTGATATAAGTAAATGATAAGAAAATAAAAAAAAAGATAATTTATTTCAGAGAAAAAGGCAAAAGAACGGAGGAGTTAATACTCCGTTGGACCCCCTCTAGTGCGGATGCACGATGCGATACGATCGGGCATTGAGTCATACAAGTTCTGTATGATGTCTTGAGACATTTCGTTCCATATTTGCTGTAACCTTGCCTCTAGTTCGTTCAAACTCGTGGAATGCCCAACTCGTCTTCCCAAATGATCCCAGATATGCTTGACTGGAGACAAATCTGGAGATCAGGCAGGCCAAGGAAGGGTAGTAACAGTGCGGAGACAATCTTGTGACACCCTTGCCGTATGAGGCCGAGCATTGTCTTGTTGAAAAATGGCTCCTGGGAGCCGTTGCATGAGTTGCAACACATGTGGTTGCAGGATTCCATGAACATATCGCTGGGCTGTCATGGTGCCATGGAACAATACTAGGGGTGACCGTGTATTGTAAGCAATGGCACCCCATACCTTCACACCAGCTGTGGGAGCGATGTGTCGTTGTAGAGCAAAGGCAGGATTGAGGCGTTCACCATGGCCTCTCCACACACGAACACGATTGTCATCGCTGCCGAGATTGAATCTGGATTCGTCGCTAAAGACGACCTGGTTCCATTCCGCTGCAGTCCAGTTTCCTCGTACTCGACACCACTCCAAACGAAGGCGTCGATGGGTGGGCATCAAGGGCAGCACACGTAATGGGCGTCGCGATACCAACTGTCCTTCAGCCAGGCGCCTTCCTATGGTTTGAGAAGACACCGGGGCCCCTAGTGAAGGTGCTACCTGTGCCTAGATGGCGGCCGACGAAGCAGTTGGCTGTACGCGTGCATTTCTTACGATGAGGCGTTCTTCTCGACGACTGGTCTATCGAGGACGTTCTGAGCCTGGTCTTCGTGTACATGACATCTCTCGGGTCCACTGGTCCCAACACCTCCTCACAACACAATCAGAGCGGCCTAATTGACGAGCTACTCGCCTAGCTGACCACCCAGCTTCCATCATACCGGCGATTCTCTCCCTCTCAAACTGCGACAACTGCTCATATTGTCTTCGCACACGGCGTAATTGCATGTCTACCTCAGCTGTTCCTTTTTAAATGATTCAGCACACTCAAACAAGCTTTGGTTACTCTGTTTTATACTCCACAGAGTACGACATTCAACGCCCTCTACCGGCTATACGTAATGCGCAGTCACGCTGCATTTCTAATCATTTGCATATCTCCCCGACATGTACCTTCATTGCAAGTTTCGTTACGATCCCGCAATTATTTCTTGGTGCGCTAATTTTTTTGTCCATGAGTGTGCATAAAAATTCGAAATATTTTCATTAAAAATTGAAAAATATAGAAAAACATAAAACCCCAAGTATAATTAAAACAATTAAAAAGCAATTTTTTTCAGTTAAAGTTACAGTTTGTAATCGAAAACAAGCTAATAACTTAAATGATAATTCCAAAATGAATTAAGTTTAATTTAATTCGCAGTGATGAAAGAAGACGTTACTTTGTTGTTGCGAAGCTTAGTTTCTCTAGATTAGCAACAAATCCAATATTCTGCTAAAGTATCAAATGTAAACAATGTCCGCTATCATAACCAAAAATTAGGGTTAGCCGCAGTTGAAAAACGTTTTAATTGTTGATAATTCCCCAATTATTGCATGCAGGTTAACTAAAGGTTAAACTTCATACCCGAAAGATAAGAACAACATAATTCAATCATTTTTTAAGCAAACAATGCAAAATTTACAAGCATATAAGAATAAAGAAACTGAGTTCACTGAGCCGAGTAACAGAGAGGATATATATATACTTTTGGTGCGGCAGATTGCAACCAAAATGCGAGGTGCACATCTACATGTTATAGCAGTCATATATGCAAAATTTCAGCATTCTAAGGCTAGTCCTTTTTGAGTTATACGAAATACATACATATGTACGCATAGATGCTACGAAAAAAATCTCTTCAGAATCCATTTTAAACCAGTTTCATAATTTTATTTGGGGAAAATGGTGTCCTTTATTCTGTCCTTACGTTTAGATATTACGCAAAAACATCTTTAAATTGCATTCGATAGCGGTCAAAATGGATATTTTCGTTGAAATATGAGACCCAAAATTTTTTGCGATTGCAATACTTCCTTTTCACTTGTACAAGAAAGTAAAAAAAGGGTTGGGGTATACGGCATCAACAGCATTAGATACCCCGATTTTCTTGAAGCTGTTCACTATTATTTCTTATCTATCATGGCCCGTGCACTCAAAATCCATAAGCAAATTAGTATTATTAATTTAAAAATAAATAATTAATACAACAATACATGAAAACAACAATGAATGAATGAATGTTTTTAAATTTAGGGGAACTTACTATATGAACGGTCTGAAGGAAGGCGAAAATTACGTAAATAATTTTTTAAATTTCAGAACCTTGTGCTAAAAAAAAGTTAGGAGGAAATATGTGAGTAAATACGGTACTTAGAGTTTGAGATTCAGTGATTCATTTGCACAAATCTATAATACTGTTTTGGAAATTTAAAGGTAATAGGTAATTTAATATTTTTTCAATGCTGGAAGAATTTGTTCTGAAAATAATTATACTGTATATTATATTTAACATCTATAATGGCTTCATTTATGAAAGAATAAACAAATAAGAAAGAATACAAAAATAGCAAATTTGATATTTTAGTATAGCGAACCTTCTCTAAGCTACCTGATTTTTGAAGATTTTAATCTTCAATAAAAGTGGGCATTATAGAGAAGTAACGTCTGCTAAGTTATGCTTAGTTATTTTGTGAGAAATACAGGTTACTTTTAAGAAGTGATTGAGACAGCTAGTCGCAATGAGACGGTTCACTAATTCAATTTTTTAAATAATTTAAGCTATTCATAATTAGTTAAAATTAGTTATTATAAAAAAATGTAATTAAAAGTGTAATATAGCGAATGCTTAAAACGTCTATTAAAATATTTATAAACTTTTTAAGAGCATGGTTTAATTTTTTTTTCTTTTTCAGGAGACCTGCTAGTGCAAAGAGTGAAGGCCCATTCTTTCATTTTTCGAGTTAGTTGTCTACTTCCAAGCCTCTCAAATTAACTTCACTTTTTCGTTGCCCTGGTTGGCAACACCCTTTTTGGATTTGTCTGTGAGTCAATCGGTCGCTGAGACATTTTTGCTTTACTTATATCATCCATCATGTTATCCTATAATTTCTTTTATATCTCTTCGTTCTCTGATGTTTTTATGTATGATCTTGTTAAATGAATAACAGCACTTTAATATGAACAAAATAGCAGCGGAATTTATAAAGTTATTTAGAAACGAAAATACGCTTTCGATATCGGTGCCATTAGAACATCGGATCGCAAACAAATTCTGGAGGCACGGACGAGATTGGGAATTCGTCGGCAGTTAAAGGACAGATAAGAGCATTTTATTTTCGATGTACATCTGAATTTGATTCTTGAAATTTCATATACTATTTTGCATTGGTTTTCAATTTGAACTTGGATACTTCGATTACTTATTATGGATCAAGCTACTGTAATTAGACTGCGTGGTAAGGCAAAAGCGGTTTTCACAAGGCTTCAGAATAGTATTACTTCCAATTTACCTAAAAGTGAAGTGATTTTGCATTTGGAGCGCTTGGAAAGGATTTATTCAGATTTTGATAAATTTGGTGCCCAGTTACCAGAAGAGCAATCAGAAATTGAAGAATTTGAATCGAAGTATTTTGGTTTGAAACTTCAATGCAAAATTTATTAGATTCATTGAATGTGGCTAATGTGCCAAATGTTCCAGGAAATTCTAATATTAGTAACTTTAAGTTACCGAAGTTGAAGATTCCTATTTTTTGGGGTAACTTTAATGATTGGATGAATTTTAAAGATTTATTTGTTGCAACAGTGCATAATACTTCTTTATCGAATATTCAGAAATTTTAGTATTTGATCGGATCACTTGCTGATGAACCTATAATTAAACGTATTCCGTTTATCAAATAATTCTTATGCAGAAGCATGGGCGAAATTGCTTGCTAGGTACGATAAAAAGAAGCAAATCATACAATCGTTAATTAAAACTTTCGTAGATCAAAAATGAATTTCACAAACAGATAATATTAATTTACGGCAGTTAGCTGATACTTCGGATGAAGTTATCAGAGGCTTAAAAGCTCTTGGTGACAAAGCATTCTCTAGGGATCCATGGTTAATATTTATGCTGCTTCAAAAGGTACATTCAGAAACTCGAAAGTTATGGGCACAGAAAACAGCGGAAGATGATTTTCCTATACAAGAAT
This sequence comes from Stegodyphus mimosarum, assembly GCA_000611955.2. Lineage (NCBI taxonomy): Eukaryota > Metazoa > Arthropoda > Arachnida > Araneae > Eresidae > Stegodyphus > Stegodyphus mimosarum. The sequence continues at coordinate 98,204 of KK119396.1, forward strand.
AATTTTTTAAATTTAAGGTGTTCTTCTCTTGAAATTATCATAAATAAAGAAGCAAAAACTAAAGCGATTTGTAAAAAATAATAATGATAGTTCTAAAACGCTACAGAATTCTAAATTTAGTAATACTAAATGTCCGAAATGTAATGGGATTCATGCTTTATATAAATGTGTTAAATTTAAGAATTCGGATATTACTGCCAGAAAGAACTTTTTGAGAAAACAAGGATTGTGTTTTTTATGTTTAAATTCGCATCTTATCAAAAACTGTTATTCGCAGTTAAAGTGTAATTTGTGTAACTCAAAAACACATAATAGTTTGTTGCATGAAGATCTTAAAATCTTCAGGTAACGTACAGGTTTTAAGGCGCCAAATGAAAACGAAAGCACTCCAGAGAGAATTTCGAATGAACCGTGCGAGGGCCAAGGTCAGATAGTTTTGAGTAATATGATACAAAACTGCAACTCGGCGATTTTGCCTACGGTTCTCGCACTCGCATTTTCGTCTAGCGGTGAAACTATCCAAAGAAAATTATTACTAGATTCAGGAAGTGAAAGTTTGTTTATTTCTGAGCGAGCTATTGAAAGATTAGGATTGAAATGAAGAAATTGTAGATTACTTCTGCGTGGAATTGGCAGAGTGCCAGCTACCAAGACTTGTGGCTCTATTAGTTTAAAGATTAGGTCAAGGTTAAATAGCAAAATAACTGATGTTAACGCATACATTTTAGATAGGTTAACTTTGCCATTGCCAGAACAAGTCGTTAATGTAAAGCATATAGAATATATTAAATCTATTCCGTTAGCAGATCCGAATTTTGCTCACCCCAAAGAAATTGATTTGATATTAGGAGCTGATTATTTTTTCTCCATCCTAAGAAGTGGCCAAATATATGGTTCGAAAAAAGAGCCTGTAGCTCAAAATACAATGTTCGGTTGGGTGATTTCTGGGAAGGTCGGAAATAACATGGAAGCCCTCAAAACAGCAAATTCGCACTTCATGAAGCTAGAAGATAATATAAATATTGATTGCGAACTTGAGCGTTTCTGGGAAATGGAGGATATTGTTGAAGTTGAGAAGAATGAATTTCTGACACCTGAGGAACAATTTTGTGAATCACATTTTCAAAACACTTATTGGTTTAATTCAGATGGGCGATTTGTTGTAAAACTTCTGTTTTATAAATCTCATTTGAAGTAGGGTGATTCAAAACCGGCAGCAATTATTTACGCTTGCGTTCTATGGAACGAAAATTCAAACATAATCTAGAATTTGAGAAACAGTATAAAGATTTTATGAATGAATATGAACAGTTAGGTCATATGACTGTGATTAATGATGATTTATTTAACAGATCGGATGCAGAAAAGTTTTATCTTCCTCATCATGCGGTCATTAAACCTTCTAGCACAACTCAAAAATAAGAGTAGTTTTTGATGCATCCTGCAAATCTGAAAACGGTATATCACTGAATTCACTTTTAGAGGTACGTACGAAATTACAAAGAGATATTTTTGAGATTTTGATCAATTTTCGATTTCCTAAAATATCTTTCACAGCTGATGTGGAGATGTATCGTCAGGTAATGGTAGCCCCTGAAGATCAGAATTATCAACTGATACTATGGCGATACAATTCCAGTGATGAAATACGCACGTATAAGTTGAAAACGGTTACGTATAGTCTTTCATCTGCTTCATTTTTAGCAACCCGATGTCTGAAGCAGATGGCTTCAGATTCTATGGAGGAGTCAGATGTATCGCGTATATTGCAAGAAGATATGTAGATATGTATATGGACGACTTATTGTCGGGTTCAAATACAGTTAATGATGCAGTATCAGTCTCCAAGAAAGTATCTTCAATGTTACATGCACGTGGTTTTGATTTGAGGAAGTGGAATTCCAATTCTCTAGAATTCTTAACTGAATTTAAGGAACATTGTTCACTAAATTCCGATTTCGAGACATCTCCTGATTCGAGTTCTAAAGTTTTAGGCCTTTTTTAAAATTCAGCTACTGATACTTTCATCTTTAAAGCAACACTGCGACTCAACGCACTATAACAAAGACACGCATATTGGCACAATGTGCTCGCAATTTCGATCCTTTTGGTCTCCTCTCTCCTTGCAATATATTGATTAAAATATTTTATGAAAAGCTATGGTTAGTTGAATGGGATTGGGATTCAGTTATTTCACAGCATCTCCCAAATGATTGGTTTAAATTTCAATAAACATTCAGTCAGATCAATAATTGTGCAATTCGGAAATCTGTCATACTTACAACGGACAGTGTTATTCAACTACATGGATTTTGTGATGCATCTTCGTTAGCCTACGCAGCAGCCATCTACTGCCGCCAAAAATGCAATGATACGGTTAAGGTTAATCTCTTGGTATCAAAGACTAAATTCGCGCCTATATAAAGCAAGTATCCATTCCTCGATTAGAACTTTGTGCTGCATATTTGTTGCCTAGATTAATGCGATCTCTTTTGAACACTTTAAAGAAGTTTAATTTTGAAGTTTATGCTTGGACGGATTCCAAGCTAGTTCTGTCTTGGCTATCCGCTCATCCACGTAAATAGAAAACTTTTGTTGCAAATAGAACATCTCAAATCATAGAAGTGATACCTATTAAACACTCGAATTACGTTCCTTCTGAAGAAAATCCTGCGGGCATTGCTTCTCGTGGCACTGAAACGCAACTCCTACCAAATTATACTTTGTAGTGGAATGGTCCACCATGGTTGCATCAGGAAGAGGAAAAATGGCCTAAATATGAATTAAGGTCTGAAGATGATACTGAAGTAAGGGCTGAACATAGCTCTGATCCTATTTTTATTTCTCATATACGTGAATCGAATGATTTATTAGCTAATTTATTCGAGCATTGTTCTTCTCGTTGCAAGATTATTCTATTCTGGCTTACTGCCAAAGATTTATTGCTAATTGCAAAAAGCATCTTGTTACTCAAAACATTTCGCGTTGCAATATTACCTCCAATTGCCTTATGCCGCAAACATTCCTAGAGATTCGAGTAGCAGAAAAGTTCATTATTCGTCGGATTCAGAATAATTATTTCCAAGATAATTTGTAGTGTATTAAGAAAAACAAACCTTTACCCAAGAAGAGTCAACTACGTTCTCTTTATCCATTTATAGACAAAGATGGTCTCTTACGGGTGGCAGGACGTTTTCGGAATTCATCTTTAGCATTTAACATCAAACACCCTGCAACACTTCCTTCTCAACATAAATTCAGTGAATTATTGGTAAAAGAGTTTTATCTTACTTACCTACATGCTGGTCCTTCGTTATTATCTCATCTCATCAGACAATCTTACTGGATAATTGGAGGGAAGACACATACGCAGTTCTGTCAACCACTGTGTAATATGTCATCGATATAAAGCCTCTTTAACTCCGCAATTGATGGGTGACTTACCTCAACATCGTGTGAGTTTGGAACTACCTTTTTTTCGCATTTTGTGTGGATTATGCTGGTCCTCTTACCCTTAAATTCAATAAGGGTCGTGGTTCTAAAACAACGACGGGGGATATAGCTTTGTTTGTTTGTTTGTCAACTAAAGCTGTGCATATAGCAGCAGCCAGTGATCTGACGGCGGACTCGTTTATTGCTGCACTTAGATGCTTCATTTCACGTCGCGGTGCACAACGGCATATCTACAGTGACAACGGTACCAATTTTGTGTGAGCAAGTCGAAAACTACAAGAACTAAATCAGATTTGGTTTTCTTTGTATGCAACAGAATCAGTGTCACGAGAATTAACTCAGTCATCTATTGAATGACATTTTATACCGCCTGCTTCACCACACTTTGGAGAAATATGGAAAGCTAGCATTCGGTCAGCGAAATTTCATCTGAGAATAGTTTGAAAGAGACTCTTTTAACCTACAAAGAGTTGTCAACGCTACTTACCCAGATCGAGGCGATCTTGAATTCGCGTCCACTTACTTACGTGAACGATTCTGATATTGACTGTATTAATGTTTTAACCCCATCTCAAACCTGAAGGTCGACACTGTGATTCTTGTCATCGAAGATGGATCTCCACCTTTAGCATGGCCTATAGGGCGTGTCATCGATGTCCATCCTGGCAAGGACGGATTAGTTCGCGTAGCTACTGTCAAAACTAAAACTGGTGTCTTCAAAAGAGCAATTAATAAACTCTCACCTTTGCCTTTGAACCTGATAGGGTGGGAGTATGTCTACTTTTATGCCCCTCAAATTAACTTCACTTTTTCGTAGCCCTGCATTTTCAACGCCCCTTTTGGATTTGTCTGCGACTTAATTGGTCGCTGAAACATTTTTGCTTTACTTATATCATCATGTTATTCTATAATTTATTTTATATCTGTTGGTTCTCTGATGCTTTTATGTATGATTTTGTTAAATGAATAACAGCACTTTAACATGAACAAAATAGTAGCAGAATTTATTAAGGTTATTTAGAAACGAAAATACACTTTCGATATCGACGCCATTAGAACATCGGATCGCAAACACTAGTGAACAAACAAAATTTTATGAAATATTTTATTATGTTATTTTAAAATAATTTTTTTCCGGATTTTATGTAAAGTTTATGAATTAAATAATAAATTATTTATTATTAAATTAATTTAGTGCTGTTATAAAAATAATAAATTATTTTGATTTCTCTATCTTTATTATTTGCTTCACAGTGTTATTAGTAAAATACTTTCGCAATAAAATTATAAATTGAAAAATTCTTAATCAACATGCTGTACTAAATAAATATGGCATAAAGTTTGTTTTCAATTGTCACATGTGTATTTCACAATTTTTTGCAAATGTCAAAATTTATAGTAATTGGGAATACTCTTTTAATATCACTTTCTGAATGATATTGTTTTTTGAATTGAAATAGATCTTTTAGTAATTTGGCCATAAAAAAGGAAGTGTTACACTTACGTTTTTCATTAAATCATACTTACTTGTAATTATGCTAAGATTTTATAATAATATAAAACAATTGAATGTTATTAGAATTAACACTAAATTAAATTAAGAAATAAATCATTGTCTTGTATGAAACACTTAAAAGTATTTATGTGTTTATATAAAACAAGATCAGAAGCACATAATGAACAAAGTGGAAAGGAATTATATACCATTGATTGTGCGGTAGGTGTTGAAAATTCATATCTTTCATTAACGAAATTATGTGAAATTTTGTGATGCTTAATGTGTGCTTTAAGTTTCGTTAACGTGCAATTTTGTAATGCAAGAAATGAGAAGTAGCATTTTAAAGTTTGAAAGATGATAGTGTCGTTTTTTTAGCCTAGAGAGAATATAAGGCAACTTTTGAAGAAAGAGGACTATGAAAAAATTAAAAATCACTTTTTGTGTAGCATGAAATATAAAAGTAATATATTTTTAAAGTGGCCTTTGCATTTAGTGGTTAGAATTGGCAAACATAATTTCACAATCTGTAATTTGCAATTTCAGATGTCGCAAAGGATTTAAATGTAGTTGCTCTATAGCAAACAACTATCTGAAAATGAGTGAAATATAAAAAATGAGTGAAATATAAATAATTCATGAAATATAAAAGTAATATATTTTTAAAGTGGCCTTTGCATTTAGTGGTTAGAATTGGCAAACATAATTTCACAATCTGTAATTTGCAATTTCAGATGTCGCAAAGGATTTAAATGTAGTTGCTCTATAGCAAACAACTATCTGAAAATGAGTCGGAAAAAGAAACCTTTTTTAATCTATGAAAACTGAATTTTTTTATTTTATTTTGCAAGTCTTTCCCCATTATAACCTGTTAACAAAGAAGATTATTTAACCAGTAATGAAATGCTTGCAATTTAAATCAAGTAAATTTATTATCAAAGAGGCAGAAAATTTGAAGAATCTTTAAAAACTATGTAGGGAGGTTTATAAAATGAAAAGCATTTTAAATTCAACATATACAAATGAATGCATAACATTCTACATGAAAAAATACTTTTTTTAAGTTTATAATTGTGGAATGCATATGTTCATGCTTTTAAAATACTATCTTTTATTTCTGTTCGCTATCGATTAGTTTTGTGGGACTTTATTTCTTTAGCGTAACATATTTTCTTTAATTTGATCTCTTGCTTTTAATTAATTTTTTCACTTAATAATTTCTTAGAATTTAATAGGAATAATATAATTAATTAATTATGTGTAGTGAAATTCATTATTAAAAACTGTAGAGAATACTAACTTCAGATTTTTCCACTAAATATAATTTAATAAATTAAATACGAGTTGAATGGATTTTTACAGGTCTTACATTTGAAAATTCATCTAACAGCAATATTTGTTTTCAGGATATGAACTTTGACTTTTGCACCATAATTGCTTCGATTATAGATGCAAACTCAACTGATTATTTAATACTGAAAATGTTAAAGTAATTTTTCACATCAATAAACAATTGTAACTTTATTGAACTTTAAAATTATATGTTTACTTTTATTCCGAAACTTCATATTATTTCATGATATTATAAGTGAGCGTTGTATAATTTAAAAACGTCAAAGTTTTAACTGATAAAAAATAAGAAGAGCATTTGGACTGTTTAATAAAATGAGAAAGCTTTTATGGATATAAAACATTTAAAAATCATTAATTCATTTGTAAGATTATTTTTCAGTGTTTTTTTCCATAGAATTAATTTTGAAACTTGATTTAGTTTGAAAGTGATAACAAATTGAATAATTTTGGATGCAATGTAAGAACTAAATTTAGCATTTTTACGTATTATGTTTGTAAATCTGTGGAACGGGGGGGGATAAAATTATAAGCAAAATGAAAATACATTATTTTAAAGTTAAACGAAGTATTAATTTTTTAAACAAATTTGCTTAAGACATAGTTATATTAAGTATTTCAATGGAAGCAAGGCTCGAAAAATTCAGTTTGGGAAATTTTATGCTTTCTAAAAAAGTACAAAATTTGATTTTTAAGGAAAGAGTTCTAACTATTAATTCAAAGGAAATTTAAAGTTATGTAACTATCATCTGTAATTTCGAAGAGTAGTAGACTGAAAAAACTTGGAATTGTAGTGTAACGTGTTGTTGACAGACAGTGAGTGCAGATAAGAATAAAAAGATTGGTTGGGCTATGTAATTCAGACATACAGACAAATTTTGGAACCTTGTGATAACAAATTGAGGTTCATTAGTGTGTTGGATTCCTTACTGGAAATACTGTTTCTTAGATGGAGCGAGTGTAATCTTTCTGAAGCATGGAGAAACGCTATTTTGAGTTCTTAATAGAAATACTTTGCAAAATGTCTTGTACTGTAAGAATGTAATCATATCACCCTGCACTTGCACTGCATTTACTCAGATAGGTTAAATCTAAAGCAGTATCTGTCTATTTTAGTTAAGAATATTGAACAAAAAAAGTTTTAGAACATACCTTATGAATTGATACTAAAGTGAGGCATACTGATTTTTCTTCAGCTGTTTTATAGGACAAATGCAATTTTCCGATGCCTTTCTGTTATTTAATATAAAGGATACACAAGTAATTTAATTTAAGGAGAAGCATATCAGTTTGAAACTTTTAAACTAATCAAAATCCATCTTCAGATTGTTAGTAATTTGAAAGGCCTTTCAGTTATGTCGACCATAAGTTTCTCTTCATTAAACAAAAGTACTCTGCAACAGAATATTCTTTCTAAAAGAATGGTATATATATATATACTATTCTTTTACTCAAACATATTGAATACTGAATTCAACATACTTTATTATAATAAGCAACACTTTAGGCAAAACATCTATTATCTACAGATACTATATCCTTTAGTATTTCAGTTGTAACAAATATATTCCACATATATAATTATGGTTTACATAATATATATGTGGAATTATATAATTATATATGTAGAGCTATTTACACCTGATAAATTTCCACTAAATATGCCCTCCAGAATGTTAAAATAGTACAAACATTTTGCTAATAGAAGGGGGAGAGCACGAACCTCATCCATGCGGCCAGTGATTGTTTTAATTATATCCAATATGGAACGGTCACCGAAAATCTTATTTATTTCGAGAATGATCATCATAAAATCTACAAAAGCTGCAGAGATAATATTCGTAGAATTTTTATTTTCAGGGTTTCTATTTTTGTTTTATCTGCTCTGTTGAGTCGTGACAAGGAAGTCTGATCATTTACATCAACGGTTTTATTAAATTTATCTGTATTTACTTTCCTACTGGGCAACCGTTGGATGTAAGTATTTCAGAATTACGAGTTTTTACTCGATTGTTGGAGGAAACATGCTCTCTATGTGGCTCAGATCGATTAATTTCCTGGGATCTAAAGGGTTTCATTTTCATATTAGTGGGATTTTTTGGACAAAATCGAAAGTTGGCAGCATGTGCTTCGTCAATTATAACAGGTGAGTTTATTAATAAATTTTGATTCACATTCCGAACTCTTATGAGGCAAAGCGCGTTTAACACGCTTCGAAGCGAGTTTATATTCTTTCGAAAAGTGGAAGGAATGCTGGCAGTTGTGGCATTGAGCCATACCACCTTTGTGCTTATATAGTTCATTCATAGTTTAACATTAAAACAGAGAAAGTTACTGATATAAATTTCTCAGTTTCCGACGTATTGGCTAAATGAACCTGAAATAGACGCAATTGTGTCTTGGGTTTAAATCTGTACATTTGATGACGTTGAATCCCTTGGCAATCAATTCTTCTTTAATTTCGTCCGTGGTGCAATCGGAGGGTAAGCATCCTAAAACTACCTTCACTGGCTTTACGTTTTTGGCATATAATACATGATGTTGGATAGTATTACTTCTCGCTATCTTTTGATCTTCCGGTGATGGTCAGCGGTAAGTGGTAATAATTTTGAGAATTATACAAATCTGATCTAGGTATGAATCACCTGAATTTTGATACTCTCATTCCAATTTTGCCATCCTTATCAGTATAATGGTTAGCGAGTCTGGCTGCTGTATCATTATGCTCAGGCTCGAATTCCGCCAGTTTTGGCTTCTAAGTGCGTAATATCTGTGCCATATAGAAATATTAAAAATGTTATCGTATGTCCTCACGAGAGGTTTGGTGATGGGAAAAGAGAGCTTAAGACTCTCAGATCCGCCCTCCAGTTAATTCGCCGTCAAAATCAAAAGTCGAGCTCCCCTTTTTTACAGATGTAATTCATTCGGGGTACACCCTAAGCAACGTTTTCGGTGATGAGAGGGCTAAGTGACCAACGTGTATTGGCGATTCAGACGGCTATATTAAATTGCAAGTGTCCAAACTTATAGAACAACAACAAGGATATTTTCCTGAGAACGCCTTTGGTAGCGACAATTTGTTTCCTTTAAGGGTGTGGGCCACATTTTATTATACCAACAGGAGTTAATATCATGTGAGTCCAATTAAGGAGAAGAGGAAAATATATGGGGAAAAGCGTGATTATGATGTGTTTATTTCTGTTTAATAGCTGATTGCTAATTTAATTCTGTTATCCAGCTAAATTAGTATTTATTTATACAAATGCCAGACATTTAGCTAAATTACTATTAAAAGTCAAGTACTATGTATCTATGAAAAAAAACGTATCGCAATTACTTTTGAATCCGATTTTATATATGTGTTAATCTATCACATTTCCGATCTGTAGTCAAGAAATCTGATTCAAGAAATCTGATTCCGATCTGTAGTCAAGAAATCTGTAGTCAAGTATTCCGATCTGTAGTCGATATATATTACTTTTCTTTTTTAATTTTACGCATGGAGGTTAGAATACGCTATTCTAACCTCCATGATTTTACGTATACTTGAGTTTCGTGGAAAAAATGGCAACAACTTCGTGATTTGTGTTTCAAAACAAAAATGGCTGCCCCCATTGTAATGTTTATTTACCATGGTTAATCTCGTTAGACTGATAAAGTTTGTGCAATGTTGAAACAATTATTATGAAAGAAAACTGTAAAAATTAATAGGCCATGAATAGATTTTAATAATTGTGTTTATCTTCATGTGGGAAAAGTTATTCCAATTAAGTTTCCCCTTTTTATCATTTCTGTGAAAATAGTAGAAATGTTTTCGTAATTGTTTTATTCACAGTACTAAGGAATAGCAATTTTACGAAATGATTCCTATCCCCTCACTCAGAAATGACTTTTATTGTGGTGTTTCAGGATTATGTTATTTAGAATTATATTGCTACTCTCTACTATATTGAAATACTGATTTAATTTAAACTCATAAAATGTTGCTGTCGGCTTTTTATATTATTTCATCAAGAGGCGATGTTTTGTTGTATGAAAAATGTATCCTTTTATATGTGAAAATTTATGTAAAAATAAAAAAGAATGTTGTAATAAAATATTTTAATTTCTTATGGGAAGAAAAAATTAATGAAAATTCTGGCACTTGTTACTTTATTTCTTTTCTGTTTGTATTCATTTGCATCATAAAACATGTTATGACCTCTGGAATAAGGCATAAAAATAGGGACATAGTGAAAATTCAGACTGATTTTTATTAAATAGATAGTGAAAAGTTCAGATTGATTTTGATTTTAATTATTACTGCTTTTTAAAGATTTAAAGTAACATACCATTCAAATTAACTTTTTGTCCTATGTTTCAAAATTTGTTTATATATATACTTTAAGTTTTCAAACTAATACAAAAAACAGAAAACTACTAATTTTATTTCATTTAATAGAACCTTGTTAAATAAATAAAGGAGACAGTAATAATATTTGTTTAAGATTTGTAACAAAATTGTACTTTATTTATTGTATAATTCACAAAACTATCCTAGTCTGATATTGATTCAGCATTCTGTATCAGTAACTGATAACTTTAAATTTCTTGTTTTTCATACTTTGTTCTAAAATAAGATAATATCGTTACTTTTACTGTCAGAATGATGGAATTTTCAGTTATTGAATTACTTTAATAACTGGAGAAAATTCAACATTTTTATTGTATTGATTTCAAGTAAAAAACTGAGACTCCTTAAAGAAAGTGTTCATTTTTGGATACATTTCTTTTTAAACAAAAGAATGGTATTAAAACTTTGAGTGTAATTTGTTAGTGAAAGTGCAGCATTTAGAACTGATCTGTTATGGGGACTGGGTTCAGAAATGTATAGATGTGTTTGTTCATATATGCATGTATATATGTATGTACATGTGTCTGTGTGTGTACACATACATATATACGCATGTGCATACATACACACACTTCTAAATCCAGTCCTGATAACATAAGAGTACCCAGCATTTAATCTAAACAATGATATTGTTTTTAAACCATACATTCATGCAAAAGAAATATGGCATTAAATTTATTGCCTTAGATCTCCAGTATGTGGGTAGTAGAGATATCTGAGGAGGGAAAATAATGTGATTATGTCCTACGATGATCTTGTAATAAATGATGATAAAAAGCTTTAAACAAAGAAGCAAAAACCTGTTTTTAGCTTACCATATTTTACGGCATATAACGTGCAGTAGTGTATAATCTGTATCTATAATTTCAAGATACATTTTTTTCTTTTTTAAAGTATATTCACCTTATAACATTCACCTAGTACTTAAAAAAAGAAACCTAAAAGATACATGCGCAATACTCTTATCTTTTGAGGCCACTTATTTGAAGATTTGTTGTGTGGTATACTGAATTGACAAGCGATAAGGGGAACAATATGGGTAAATGCTTGAGTGAGTATATATTCCTGCAAAGAGGGTAGATTGCATTTGTGCAGGTGTCCAAAAGAATGCTATTCTAGGGCTTCAAGAAAAGGGGTATATAATTTGTGGTAAGAAGGCACATACAACCTGAATCAATTCATGGAATTAGGAGTTAGATGTTTTCTCTTTCTGTGGACTTTTGAAGTGATAATCAAAGGCTTTAGTAAATCACATTTGCTTTAGTTGAAATACAGTTGATCTAGTGTTCCTTTTAGTAGTAAATGTGGTTCATGTGAAAAGAAAACAAGAGTGCTAGTTTCAAATGCAAAGCCATTCTTGCAAAAGAAAATGAAAATCGTGCTAAAGCAAGGGTGTTTGGTGTGGAACAGATGCTGATGATTATTTATTTATGGATCAGAGTGACAGTGATGGCGAAGATGAAACAGAATTCGATGATGTGCCTGAAGATATAAGAAAATAAAAATGATAAACTTTTCTTGTTATCCAATAAGGAAAATTTTTTAGTTCATAAGGTATGCCATTTCATTTAAATAAACAGCATTTAGAATCATCACATAAAGAAATCAAATTTTTTTTATGCCCATTCGTTACTTTTAAAAATCTATCATTTTTATATTCGGAGAATAAGGCACACTCATAAATTTCGATCTTATTTTTTGTATTGGAAAGTGCACATTATATGCCAGAATATATGGTATATACTAGCAACTGTAGAGTTGTAACTAATAAATAGTGTCAAATCTACATCTCAGGAGCCAAAATTGTTTTATATTCTATAGTTTCCAGGATATCCTTAATTAAATGGTGAGTTATCTAAACTTTGTTGGGATTCAAATACCTTATATTAAAAGAAGGGAATGAGGAATTTTCTGTTATGCACCTGTGTGTACTGCTAGGGGTTTTGGCAGGGTGCGTAATGGAAAACTACCAGAAATTAAAGCTGGATTAAGGTATTTCATAGGCATGTAAATTTAGTAACACAGTAAATTAATCAAAACATATATTCTTAAAATTTTTTTTTCTTTCTTTTGTATGCATGTGTGTGTAGTGTCTTGTGTGTGTTTATTTAACTAACATATATAAAACTTGAGTAGGACATGGAATTTTAAATTATTACAAACAAAAATTTATATACATTGATAATCTTGTTTCACATTTAATGTGTATACTCATCATTAAAAAAAAAAAATGTTGCACCTAAAATTAAGTGTTGGATTTAAATGCTAATTTGAAAGAAATGAATAACCTCCAGCAACAATAAATGGTTATAAAATATTGTATGGCATGAGAAACATATATTGCACAATTTACAGATAATGTTGTAATTCTCAATGGGGTATCAGGCTACAATATTTCTAATGCATTCACATTTTGCAGTGGTAAATCATAGAGGTCCCTAATGCAGTTCTGAATTTGCTCATACCCTACGGGTTTGTCGTGTTCTTATTGATTTTGTGGCAACAGTGGAATTTTGACAGAGTGGCCTGTAACATTGTGGAAGACTTCTAATGGTAGTAGGTCTGATGATGTGGCTGATCATGGTAGAGTGTTCATGATTGTAAGGCAGTCTCTTAGATGCCAGCAGTATGAGGATAAGTGTTATCTCGTTAGAATAGACTACTGGACCAAGCACTGAAAATAGTTTGACTACTGGTCAAAGGACCTTCAATGTATCATTAGGCTGTCAAAATACCTGTGATAAAAGACCAGTGGTTATCAGGCATCATATGAAATCGTACAGCTCATACTAAGACATCCATTCATTTATTTAGTTTGTTTATTATGTCATGGATGATAACAAAACATTTATCTTGGCACTGACTATCCAAATACATTGGCCACCTGCATCAGCACAAAAGTAAAACTTATCATTAAAGATTACTTGCTGTAACTCTACATGGCTCCATGATGCTTTGCTATGACCACTTTTACAATCTGGAATGTAAATGAGCTGGAAATGACTGAAAGTGTAAATGAAGACCTTGTTGGTGTTATAGGCAATGAGAGGGCCAACATGCTGGTCAAAGGAGCTGCTGTGGGTAATGAAAGGGATGCATTCGATGTTTAGGCATCTAAACAAATAGATATTGGTAAAATTGACGATTTTTATTATGATTATTGAAAAGTGCAATGGAGCATTAAAAAAAATTTCTTTTTAACTTAAAAAAAAAAATGTTATTTGTTGCACTTTGAAGTTTCAAAAATATGAAAATGATATGCAATATTGATTACAATCAAATAATTAATAAGCACAGGTGTTTCCTAGCATGTCTGAAATGATTTAATTTGCAAAATTAGAATTTTTATAACTTTTATAATGCTGAAAGCAATGCATGACTTTTCATTGAAGACTGCATATTTCTGCAGCATGTTGGGAAAAACATGGCAGCATAAAAGAATTCTGTTGCCCAAGAAAGAATTTAAACTTGCAAAGGTGTTGATGAGCTGTATAAATGGTAACAGAACAGTTTTAGGAATTTTAATTTATGTTTTTAACCATATATATTTGATTTTAATTTAATTCTTGTTATTAATTATTGTTTCTGCTTCATTAACCATGAGGCCTATTAATATTGGCTTGAAGGATTACAGCTCATTTGTATGTTGCATAACATTGCTGTTATAGTCTGTTGTAATGTTGCTATGGTTTCAAGAGCAGGTATTATGATGGTCTGTATTCCTGTAATCTAGCATCAATCTACATTTGCTAAAGATACTGGCAATAACAGGATGCTGCAGGAAGGTATCTCTACTTGCTGAATGTTTGTAATCATAGCAGATAGAGAGATCTGAACTGATCAGGCAACCTTTTAGACTTTCCTCATTGTTATCTGTGGAAGTCCCCCAGAGTGTTCTTGCTAGTGAATGCATAACTTCCGGAATCCAGTACTAAGAGCGTTTTGTGTGAGTGTTGATTTAATTGATTGGCTTTGCAACCTTTTACTAAGAGAAATTTTGAGTTGAGAAATTTTTCTCTGGGTCTAGTTTAATTTTGTTGATTTTTTTGTGGAGGGGTGTAGCTGGGCTGCTGGCTCCCTCTTTTTGGTTTGATTGGATGGTCCTCCTTTCAGTCATATGGCCAGCTAGGTGGACTGGTGGCTGTGCCCATTAATACAATGCAATGCAATACTACCAAGATTGTGCATAAGTACCATTCATGTGACCAATGACACACAATACAAAATGGCAATCAGTCGTCATACAGTCCCATGATGTGAACCTTCTTGAAGATGTCTAACTATTCCAATTGTTGTCATATGTCAAAACTTTAGTACACTATGAATCAAGGTTTTCAGCATTATAACACTAGTCAAAATAAAAATTATGCATATAGCATGGCCTATTATAGTATGGAAAGTATGGTGATAAGCTATATTTGCTGACATCATTTGTGCAGATGGATGCAAAACTTGAATCATTTGCATATCTAACAGCAACAAACATACATGTTTGACTTCATTTAAGTATATCACTTTGAGGAGGCAACTTCTTAAAAAAAAAAAAAAAAAAAAAAAAAAAAAAAAAAAAAAAAAAAAAAAAAAAAAAACGAATGAAAAGTTAACTATGAAGTCTACAGAAGTACTGAAACATTGTTATTAAGATATATTCATACTTTATGTTAAAAAAAAAAGTGCATCTTGCATGGAAGCTTCTCATTTTAATGTCTTTTAAAATTAAAATAGTTATATTTATGCTGTTAAAAATGTATAAAAAATATATTATTTGTTTTTATATTTTTTTAATTGTCACAAGAATTATTCACATGTTGTAAATTTATGTATTCGTGATCTATTTCTTTAATTGAAAATGTTTTCCTCAATTATGGTAAGACAGAGATGATATACCTGAAGAGCATCTGAATTACATTATATCTGCAGTTGCAAAAAGCAAACCAGGTGTTGGTACCCCATGCATTGTATGTATTATTTTTTAAGTCATAGGAAAAAAAAAACTGTATATTTTTTATGTTATGCAAGTAAGAATGCCTCTTCTTTCAACTCAAATGAAACACATAGGAAAAATCTCTCTTTTCTCTTTCATGTTAGCCAGAAAGTTATATAGACACTGATTTTTATTCTGTAGTTTAAAGATATGTAAATTTTCCAGAATTATGGATTAAATTATACTTGAAGCTTTCTTTCTCCCTGTATATCCTATAAATTCGAAGTTATATGTGACTATTCTCTAACGATATATTGGTAATTTTCAAATTAAAGAAAAATTAATAAAATAGAATAGTAATTTATGCATTATTTCATGATTTTAGTATTAGACAGGTCATTATTTCAAGTATTATTAGCAAATGTTATGTAAATCATTACAAAATGAAATACTAGATTAATGAATTTTTTTTATTTATTGGTATGTTATCAAAAAAGGACTTCTGAACACCAAAGCATTTAATTGTCATGATATGTTTAACTATGCGTAACAGTTAAAACCTCCACGATGAAAAATCAATTAATATCAGAGTTTCACCAGTGTTCTCTCTGAATAAAAATAACAGTAATAATTTAGTAAAAATGAAAAATTTTGTTTACTTGAGGTTTTCAACATGAAACTTATCTTCCATTGGCTTCCTACATTATGTTAAGAAACAGGAAAATAACTGTAGTTGTTAAAATAAATTTGAGTAAATTATTCAAAATATTGTAGATGTTTTCAGAGATAGGATTTGTTTTGGCATTGCTGTGAAATAAGCATAATAATATTAAAATGTAAATGCTCTGGCATAGTACTATTGGCTTGTTATATGCTAGAACCATTGGTTGGAGGAATGTTGTTTTTGTATTCTGCAGCATTATTTGCCTATTGGAGTGAATTATTAAAAATTCATAAAATATATAAACATTTAAAATTAATGATTAAGATATATAAACATTTTATTTTAGCCTATAAATTAATTTTGATGGGTGCATGATAAATAGAAGATAAGTAGAAAGTGTGATGACCAAATATGTGATATACCACTTTTAATTAGCTATTTTGTTCATTATTTATTTAAGTGACACTATTAAAATGTTGTTTTTAAATATAAAAATAAATACAAATAGTTTAGAATACGTAAATAAAATGATTCGATTAATTAATTTAATATGACCTATTAAATTTTTAATCTCAATAAATTTAAATTCCTTCCAATTTTACAAAAAAGTGTGGAAGTGGATTTTAAAAGGGCTGTTTTTGTGAGTTGCTCAGCAATATAAATTGCAAATGTCATGCAGCATGCCAAAAAATATCCATTGGTTTTATTAACAGATCTTTGCCACGCTCCTGCAAAATAATATGGAAGTGTTTGCAGTGTGATACTCCAAATTTCAGCAGCTTCATAATTCAATAATAATAGTTCCATACAATAAAAAATTCAGAAGCTTTTATATTTGAACATGCAGTAAAATGGCAGAAAAAAGGATTAAAATAACAACCAATTTTTCCTGCACCATATAAAAAATAAATAAACAAACTAAAAGTGGTAGACTGCATACTATATTATTATCATATTATATATATATATATATATACTCATTATGAAGAATGACATTTAACACTTTGAGTGTTACTGGTTTGGACCTGAAATTTCGAAGTTCCAAAAATGTCATGAATAAGTGTTACTTTTTTAAATCATAATTCCAAAATGAGCCTTTCTTTTTGTGCTTTGACTCCTTTTCTAATATACATCAGCCCTGAAATTAGGTAGATTAAGTACTGGGAGAAAATTTCATGTATGATGAATCACAAAGTTATCCTTCGATATGAAATTTTATATCCATAACTCTTGGAGGGTAAAAAACTTTGAAAACTGTTTAAAAATTATGTTTTCAGTAATCTAAATGAGCATTTAGTTCAGAATTTATGCATAATTTTTATATCACTGTGTAATAAAGTTCATGTAAAATTTTTTGCATTAAATATTGCTTGGACGAGATAGAGATATTAATATATAACAGTAATGAATGATTTTTATTTTATGAATTTTTATATATTTCAGAAGCATAAAGAAGCTCAAGGTTACAACATAAAAAGAGAAAAAGTTACATATTTAGTTATTAGCAGAAAAGAAATATCCAGTATTATTATCCTTCAGTTTTTAGAGAGGTAGATCCTTTAAAATTGTTACTGTTTTGTTATGATTTTAATACTCTGTCTAAAAGTCTTATTTATACAGTTCATATTTTCCAACAATATATTTAAATAATTTCATGTTTGTGTTTCATTTCCTCTGACATTTCACCTTTCTTATTTTATTCAATTTACTGTCACAAAAACTATTCATTTTGCTATAATAAAATTTTTCTTTCACACCAAAATACCATTAAATATTGAGATATGATATCCTGTTATTGAGGTAAAATTGTCCTTGAGTATTTGAAAGAGGAATTTCTCCACTCATAGATTTGTAAGAATGATGAAATTTCATGACCATATCATTCTCTTTATATACCTGATTTCTTCTTGTGAGGTGTATATCAATGTATACTTTTTTTGCAGGTTGCAAATATCACAGAAATCAAAAGCCAAATTTCTCAATCAATTGAGAATATTTCATATTTTAGTATATTCTTTTACTGAAATTGGCATTGGCTAGAAGTGCTTAGTGACACAGTGTTAACATATTAAGGTCCATGAATAATATTGTGAAAATTAATTACTGTGATAATATTTGTAAATTTTATTTTTCTATTGTGTATATGTTTATTACACTTAAATTTTTAAATATTTTTTGGAACTATTTAGTATTTGTAATATTAACAAATTCTTTCTTAAAAAAAAACTGCTTAGAAAAACACTATTTTGTTATTTTCTTAAAAGCTGCTGTTTATTGTTTTATAATATCAAGCATTGAATCTTATTTTATTAAATGTTATTTAACCTTTTGTGGTAAAAGGAATGACCCATCTGCCATTATATTCTGGCATATTATTTTACAGAGTTTTAAAATCAGCTATGTGACTGAAATTTATGGTTTGTAATATGAGAATGTTTTTGCGTGTTTCAACAAATTTAAAATATGTATTACATTAAGGTAGTAGGGAGAAAGTTGAACATATGAGACATATAACAAATAATAAAGTTTTAATTATTTTTATTTTAAGCAGCAGTTTTATTAAACATTTTTTATATTACTAAGTATAATCAGTGATTTTGCTTTACAGCTTTTACTCATTAGTGCGGAATTTTTGTGGTGGAGCCACAGAAGATTATATTGTGAAAAACTTAGTTTTAATTCATGAGCTCATGACAGAATGTGTGGTAATTATTATACATATGTATATATTTTAATGCCAGCTTCATATGTTATTTTTCATTTTATTACATGCAACAGTATTCTTTTCCTGTTGAAACTATTAGATGATATTTTCTTTTTCTCTGTAAAATGTTCTCTAAATATATTTTAATAATGTCAGATGACTCAATTTTTAAAGCATTCTACAAATAAAAAGTTTTGTTAATAGATCTTTCTTAAATTAAAATCCAAGATTAATTAGTTTCATGCTAAGTATTGTTCCTTACTATCAAGATTTATTCATGAAAATTTGTTATATACCTTATATTATCTATGATTTTACTTCCTATAGGACCAAATGAAAAAACAAAATTCAATCTTAACTTGCCTAATATGTAAAGCAGACTGTAATAAGCCACTTTTATTTTCAGAAAGTAATTTGAGAGCGAAATGAATTTTAATTTTATCAGTTGTTTTTATATAAATCTATATTTTTCATTCTTTTTGTATCAAATATACATGGATTAAGTGTTTCATTAATATTTTAGAATATATCTGACTTATGGTGTCATTTGACATATCATAATTGTTAAAACATGTGTAGAATTTTCTCACATATTTTTAGGATAATGGTTTCATTAGAAGCACAAATACTGAACTGGTGCGGCATAATATTTACAGTGATCCAGTAAGTCCTCATACATATAAGAAATGTGAAACTAGAAAACCTGGCCCAGTAAGTTTTTTTTTTATTTAATTTTTATTGCATGCTTGTTTCATTCGCACTCATGCTCAAAATTAAGAAAATAAACACATTTCTTTGAATTTTTAAAAAAATACCAGCCAGATTTTAATGAAATTTTGCTTGGATAGAGAATAATGTAAAACAATGTATACCATACACCGATGAAAGTACATGCTCATGACTGGGAGCAATATTCATAAGAGCAGGAATAGCCAAACCTGATATTAAAAAATGGCATCTGAAATGAGGCCCCAAAGGAGTATGACCACCTCTAACTCACACACTTAGCAATTAATCGTACTTTTAATGAGAGAGTCGATGAGTTCATGCAGTAGCCACTTTTACTCCTGCACCAAAGCAGTCCTTAGCTCCTGTATGGTTCCAGGAAGTGGTTGGTGAGAAACTGCAGTTATTCTTTCAAGTACATTCTAAATATTTTCAATCAGATTCATATCAAAGTTAAGACTGGTCTTTTCATCTGTTGAAATTTTAACTAGCTGTGTTTTACTGGTCATATTTTATGTACTTATGGTTTCCATTTCAGGATGTGCAGATTTCCATTGTTATTTTTATATCTTATAGGATGTGCAGATTTCCATTGTTATTTTTATATCTTATAGTCAGTCAGTTTCTGTGATAGCATTTATTTGCTTATTCAATTTGTGTATTATCATAACATTAGTGTTTTTATGTTTTAGTTGTAAGTCCATTTAAGTGTTAGTGGGTGTGTCTTTGATGGTATCAGAAAGGGCACTATAAATAAAATGAATCTAGTTAGTTTGCAATGTGTAACACGCTATTAATCTGTAAACTGAATTTGAATCAAGAGCTAAAATTTCCTAGAATCAAGGAAAATTTTTAGCTAAACATTTGTGACCTTTTTATGCCAAACACAACTATAACTGTATAAATTCAATTTAAATAAAGGACATATTTTGTAGGATCAGTGAAAGTTTTTAGTTATATTCTTTTATGCTTCTTTCATTATATATTTTAGTGCACTTTAACAAGTTCTTTTTTTTAATGTATAATAAGATATGTTGTTATTTAAGATACTATAAATAAATTTTAAGATCATCTTAAAATTATCATAATCCTCCCTTCCCTAGAAAAAGACTGCGAAATCACAGCAATTTATGTTTATCTGTAATGGAATGAGAATTTCAAAAACCTAATATTATTACCTAAATAATCTTTTTGTATGATCAGTGTTCCCTGTAAATCATAATTGTGCACAGTAGCCTAGCTAGGGGGTCATCTATCCCCAGGCACAACATCCAAGGAGTACCAGATTGCTGTTAGGAAGTTTTAGAATGAAGTGTTTTCCATTCTTGGGGCAGGAAATCTTCAGTTGTTCCCAGAAGCTGAAAAACCTAGCTATGGTTCTGTTTGTGCATTGCCGCACATAAAATTTTATGCCATTGCATGGGTGCTTTTGGTTCCTGTTTCTACCATGATGCTGGATATTAACATACAAACACATTCATGAAGATCCAGCTATTCCATTTGTCACCATTTCTGTGCAGTTATGAAGAGAAAAAAAGCGGTGAGGGGAGAATCTTAGATAATTAATCATACATTCAACCGTACATAATTGCCTGTAGGCAGAATTATTCATTACTTGAAAGTATCCACTTTACTTTAGCTTTTGTTTATAACTTAGGTCTTTCTAGATCAAGATGTTAAACGTACTCAAACCTGTTTTTGTGTGATCTTTTATTTATGTGATTTTTTTTTGTGCAGTATATGAAAATTTCAATCAAATTGCCACATAATTGATGAGGTTAGCAATAAAAATGTCATTTTCTTGCAATCGATGCCAATTCTGAAAGAACTTCAGAATTCCAAAAGGAGCTTCTATCTTGTGTATTTGGCTACTGAGACATATACAAGCGTCTAGTGAAACAGCAGTCATCGCAAAAACTGATCACAGACTACATAACTGAAAAACATGGCAACTGAAAAAAGTGAACTCTAAATGAGTGTGTAGTAGTATTTTCAAGTGATGTAAGCAATTTTGAATCAGTTTACCACAAGAAAGTTTGCATATTGTCAGATACGAGGGATAATGGTTATACATTTTGAGACGTTTTGTATGTGTAGCATAAGTGTATATGTAAATAAAATATTTAAAAATGTTCACATGTGTATTTTCTAAATCAGATTCTAAAAGGTTTGGAAAGATTCCAAGTAGCTGCAAAGCCTTGTGTCTTGATTTCATTTAAAGATGCAATTCCTAGTTATTTGGTAAGGTTTTGAGTTATTTTCTATGTGAGACATTTTTTATATGGTCCCTATTCACCGCATAAAAAAAAACACTTTTTAATTATGTTGCGAAAACTATTTTTTACAGCTACTCGTTTAGTTTTGTGGGATTTTTTTTTATGTGTTTTCTTTTACGCGGTCCCTATTCACTGCACAAAAACAAGTTTGAGTGTATAAAGACTAAGTTAAAGATTAAATGCTGATATTTTTTTCATTGTTTTTTTTCTTTTAGCATTTGCTTTTGGATTGGACCAAAACAAAATATCACCTTTGTTTCAAAAATGCACTGGGTATCTGTTTATATATGGAAAAAACTGTTTTCAAATTTTAATGTTAGAAAGCTAAAATTTAATTTCATTTTTATTGTTATCAAATTAATTCTCATTTATGTTAGCTAATTATAACAAACTAATTCTTTTTTATCTTTAGACATCTGAAAGAGTTTAAATTAAATGTAAAAAAATAAATTTAATTAACGGTCTAAGTCATCATTAAAGCCTTTTTGCTAATGGTATGCAAATAATTATGCAGTTAATAAGGATAATGCATAATTAATAATTAAATTTTGTAATTAAAATAAATAAATTTTTAATAGTTCTTATCAAACACATGAATTTGAAAGGAGTAACTTTAAATCTTTACAGTTGTAGAAAAAGAACAGAAAACAGAACAGGATGACACATTTACAAAAATTTCAAGTTCAGTTTCAAAATTTTTCAAGTTTTTATGAACAGTACTTGCTTTTAAAGCAAGACTATTTCTATAAGAGATAAAAACAACACATTTAATTTAAAAGTGGCCAATAAGAAGCAGCATCAGCTAATATTTGTTCAAATGGGTTTTCATCTTTATCCCAGCTGGAAGTTTTAAATGGGTACATATATCACTCTATTAAGAATTATTTGTTGCATATTATCCTGTGATGGAATAAATACAAACTGTTTTAAATTATATACACATCTGGATTTTTGAAAGACTATCTCATTAGAAATTACATAGTTGAAACTTTTGGTCTGTATTGCTAATTTAGGTTATAGTAAAGAATATTATATATATCCTTTTGTTACAGATGCAATTAAAAAGGAAATTATTAAATATGTTAATATTCTCTGTTAAGTATTATCTTTATGTATTACTTAATCAGTTAACTTGTCATATAATGCAATTACTGGTAAAAATATTTTACTCAATAATTTTTATTGCCCCCAAAATTAAAATTTCAGTTTAACAGATTTATACAGCCTAATGCAATAAATTTTCAATGATCTTAGTGGTATAAAAGTTTACTTTTAAACTAAAATTTCAAATAAACAGGCAGAATTATTCATTTGTTTGTATTTTATCTTTTATTTCCTATACAGTTTGGGATGGAGAAGGTTTTTGCACCAAACACTGCATCAGAACGACCTTTGGTCAGATCAAAATCCCAGCAGGTACTTTAATTTATATTTATTGTTTTATTTAATAATCAACAAAATGTAATTTTAAATTATCTATAAATTTTTCTATTAATAACCTTTAATTCTAATACATATTTAAATCAAAATGCTGCTTTGTATTAAAAAATATTAGAAAAGTATTCTTGTTTATGTATTTTCATTTAATATTTTAAAGTTTTCATTTTGTGCTTATGTACAAAAATATTATTTTACTGTAGGTGGTAAAAAGTGCTGAAGTTTTTGTAGATGTTATTGAGAAACTGATTGTACATTTTTCTAAGCAGGTGAGTTGATCTCTTTCAATAAATACTTACACAGACTGACTACTGATTTGAAAATCTTTTACAGGGCATTTTCTTATTTGCCCATAATTTTTTTAAAAAATGTAAAAAAGAAATTATTAATTTTCAACTTGAACATATAGTAAAATCCACATTAACCCTTTGAACAACTGATCATGAAAACATGTATTGAAACTGCATTCAGTAGCTAAATTTGTATAATTACTTATTTTAGTCTCCGTTTTCTTAAGCTTCCATACCTTAAGATGTTATTTACATCATTAAAAATTAATAAATCAAAATATTTTAAATTATAAACTATTATATGATCCAAATATCTCATGACTTGATAAAGGCAGTCATGCCATTCACAGGGTTAATTGCTTTAAATATACAACTCTGCACAGAAGCATTAATTTTAATTTGAATCAGAAATTTAAAGCAAAATAAGTTGCACACAATTAAGTGTTCTCTTGTCCTGCACCTGCATGTTGTCCTGATACAGTATCAGTTAATGAATTTACATGGGCCAAAAGGAAAATTCTCTTTTCTTTCCACATTGTGAGAGAGTAGGCAAATTTTTCTGTAGTGGGATTTAGTCATGTTATCATATGCAACTAGGAGTGATTGTCCTTTGTTTAGTGCAGAATTTGATGCAATTTATTATTACATTTTAGTTCAGACAAAGATGAGTTTTCTGCTTTCTAACATTGTACTGCACATTTAAAATTGACTTAATCTTATTTCGAGGCTTCAAATCTGGGCCCCACGATATGGTAACCAGCATCAGTAACTACTGTACTGATCAGGGTGGTTGGTACTAGATATAGGATTAACGCCTCAGGTTTCTAGGAAGAGCATGTATACGAATATTTCATCAGATGAGAAAGAAAATTCTCCTTGTTAAAATGAAATTCCGTCAAAAAGAGAATTCAAATTTACTATCGAATTAATTAAATTTTAATGTTTTTTACTCATATAAATTTTGGGCTATACAATAGAGTTCTAATTATCTGACCTGAATGGGCTGTGGCTTTGTTGGATGATTGGGAAGGTCAGATGATGCAGAAAGTAGCAAGTACAACATTTAAAACTCACAAAACACATTCATTATTTCAAAAATTACATAGTAGTAACTTGAAAAAACTGCAAATTTATATTGTATAGCATAAAAAGCTACAAAGACCAATCAAACCTGATGAAAAAAGTTGGTAATTGGCTTTTGTTTTTTAGCTGTTTGATGCTTTTTTTCTAGCTAGATCTTGCTGTCTCTGCGGGAGTAAAACGTTCACTAATGAAGTTTCCTTATTGCTATCTACAGAGCTTTATGTCCTTCAGTGTGAAGAATTCTATACCTGCTATCAACTGTCAGTACTTCATCTTGATTACCTTCTGTATATTTCTCATTCAGTGCCATATTTATAATTTCTCTGCTGGTCATTTCATATTACTTATTTTAAGAAAAGTATTCGTTCAGATTCTCCATTGTTGCTTTATTACATCCAGGCACTTTTTTCTAGCACAGGCAACATGTCTTTTTGATTAGCCTTCTACAGCTCAACACTTTCTGAAGACTTTTCTTCCTGTCCCTCACTTAAAAAAACTTGTAAGATTTTTGTGATTGTTGTTGAGCTGAAACTTTCTCATGATTGAACTATGTTAATAGGCAACAAGCTTTAAATTCAAATTTTGCAAATTCTTGATCATATCTTCTACTTGTGTATGCTCGATAATTTATGAATATTTTTTGGTGTCAACTATGTCAGATTAAACAGAAGTTTGGATGACTGGAATTCTACTTTAGTTTGCACTATTTTTTTATATTTTATACTAATTCCTTCTGTTTCTGCTTTGCCATAACTTAGTGTAATATTTTAATGTGCAATAAAATTTAATTTAAAATTATTTATGTGCTAGCTAGGAGATCTGCTTGTACATCTGGGATTTTCGATAGATTCTGAAACTACATTTCTGTTCATTTCAACAACAACAGTAAAAAACACGGAAAGGAAGAAAATGAATATAACTATTTAAAAAGAATTGAGAACAAAACTGAACTAAAATATCAAATTAAATTACAAAATTGAATCTATAATCATATAACAAAACAACATATATTTTTTTTTATTTCATGTAGTAGCCTGTTTGTAATTCTGAGTGGATGAATTCGAATGAGGAGCAATTTTGCT
Source organism: Stegodyphus mimosarum (assembly GCA_000611955.2). Classification (NCBI taxonomy): domain Eukaryota; kingdom Metazoa; phylum Arthropoda; class Arachnida; order Araneae; family Eresidae; genus Stegodyphus; species Stegodyphus mimosarum. The sequence goes on from KK119396.1 coordinate 124,081, forward strand.
TTAATCTGACTTAACTTTAATCTGATTTTTCCATTTATGAATTATTACATGAGCTGTGTAATGCAATTCATGTGAAATTTTAGAAATGGCACATTTCTTCCTCCTAAACAAAATTTAATATGTTGCAAATGGCATCAGGGTAAAGTAAAATTTTGAAAGTGATAGCAGTGATTGGAATTTCTTAGAACTGGTGGCAAATTTATTTCACAGTGGAAAAAATCAGCCAGAAGTTATTAATTTTTTACTTATTTGATATTAATATTATTAAATTTATATATTTAATGCTATTATTATATTATTAACCAATTGAAATAGTTTTGTTTTATGTATATTTAGCCTAATTTTTATGCCTACAGTAACCTTCTTTGGTAATATGTACATATTTTTCACATGTCTGAGTTTGGAAGAATTTTGAAATTAAATTTCAGTTAATAATATTAATAGAAATATAAAATTAGCATATTTACTCAGAAATAACAGGAAGAAATGATGTAATTATTAAGACAGAATGGTTTTCCCTTTGTGCGTGCCATAGTCTGTTTTGTAGTTTTAAATGGATAAAAAATTTCTCTAATGTTTTTCAGTTTGAAAAGACATCTTAAAAGTATTTCAATTAAATTACATAAGTCATATGGGGTTTAGAAATTGCTTGCGTTCCTTTCCACCATACTACAGGATATAATATATATTGTGAATGGCATCAGATTGTGGAAATAGCGCACTCTTTGTGTAAAAAATATCACAACTTTTGGCTATTATCTAGTTAATTGTTGCTTATTTTTATTCAGAACTTAATCTTTTCCCTTTATACATTAGTAAATGAATAAGAATTCTACCACAATTTTCATTGAGTTTTTTTGGGAAAAATCAAATTACTTTGCAATTTATTGCATAAATAATAAAACATTTATTTTCAAAGTAGGTTGAAATTTTCTTAGTAAATTTATCCCCTCTGGCACCCCATACATCATTGTTCATTTCTTTCAATTTCTTCTCTTTCTCTCTCTCTTCTTTTTCCAGTTTTTTCCAGTTTCTACTGGAACAAATCCAACATTGTTTTGAATAGTTACAAAAACAACTGTCATTGCATAACTTGCTCTGGTAAACAATGTCTGATTATTTGCACTACTTTGCATTAAATTTTCTGATTCAGTGATCAGTGTGTGTGAATACCTATTAAAGTTGCAAACTTTTCTTGAGAAGCAAATTATAATGAGATCATATATTCGCTATTTTTTTAAAAAGTAGCTTTCTAAAAGACATACATTATTTTTTTAAATTTTTCTAACCTTTAAATCATTTACCAGTTTCTAAAACAGAGATCCAAGCATGAAATGTAATAAACTCTGGACTAATCATCAATAGTTAATTTTATTATGATATCGCAAGCAGAAAAGAAGAATAATTCTAAAGTCCTTTGTGCAATCCAGCCTTTTAATCTAGTGAAGTGACATCTCAGAAAATTATGCCAAATTTTCATCTAATACATTTCAATACCTTTGACTGAATTTCTTAAATGAACACTTTTGTAATATTTAATATTTGCCAGGATTGTTAATACAGAAGTTAAGATTGATAATTCATTAACAGCTTTATTAAATTCAGGAAGTAGCTTTATGACTAGAGAAAAATCTATGCAAAAATTGTGAAGGAGTGCAGTTGACATATGTAACTGTGTATTTTTCTAAATGTAATTGGTATATTTTTTCTAAATCATCAAAGTACTTAAAATGAAATTAATAGCATACTGATTTACAGATCTGCAAGTGGGGTTTTAATCTAACCTTTCGTTTTTCCACATCTTTTATTCCAATTATTATCATATATAAAATTTAATGAATATATATGTGAAACTAAAGAGGTATTTAATAATCTTTTCAATTTTAATTTTAGCACTTAATAATCTTTTAATATTTCTATATTTTTTATATTTAGATTTATTTTTAATGATAATTTTTTGCTACTTGGATGAATAAGTGTGGATCAGGCCACTACATCAGAGATAACCTTTGACAATGCTATAATTTTTAATGAATACAATTTAAATTTTTAAAATCAAATTTCACCTCTAATGTGTAGGAATGTTATTATAAAAGGTGTTGCAAAATTATCTAATCCATTTGGTGGCCCAGTGGTGCAATATGTAGCATTTTGCACAGCAGCACCACAGGTCCAGGGTTTGATCCCTGGGCTGGGCAAGGTTAACTGGGCAAAATGGTACTGTCAACTGTATGGTGCTCAAGGCTCTTGCCAACGGCAGGCTTAGTCTTGCACTCCTTGACACGATGAATTTCGTGGGCTTGTGCTGATGTTACTGTCAGACAAGTGAGATAAGTTATGACCTAATCCATTTGGGTTTGGTTTAGCTGATTATGGCAAAGCATTTGAGAGCTATCTGTCTAAGGGGAGGAATGCCTTCATGGAGGACTTTTTAAAGAAAACTGGCTAGTATACATGATACACATGAGGAAAACAGTGAAAACACCCATGCAGCTAGCCCGTTTCCAGGATTTGAACTATCAGTAATCAAAGACTCTTACTGCTTGGCCGCTCCTAATCCATTTAGTGCTACATATTACGCTATAGTTATTATACGCTATTAGTTCTTATACTCTTCCAAATTCATTTTATTAGGATTTTCGGTGTTTATTATTTTGAAATATGCGTATTTTGCTTTTTCTTAATGCTCTTTTTATCATGATTATGAATATATTTGCTTGTTTGTTTCTGAATGTATTTACTCATCCTGTTAGTAAGTAGTCTGCAGAAATAAAAATTTTTTGGTTCGAATGATTTTCTTATGCATTTTAAGTATTATAAGTTAGATATTGAATAACAATGATTCTAGCTGATTCATTAACAAGCTCATTTTTTCTCCATGTACAGATGACAAAAGCCAATTACAGAAATTTATGTAAAGAAAATATTTTCAGAATATTCAGATTTTTTTCAAAATGTAGATGAATCTTAAGAGGAAATTCTGCAAACATTTGTATTTTTGACTTCAAGGAATTTATTTATTGATGAGGATTGTTGAATTTGTGGTAATTGTTAGTCAGCTTTAGAAAGAATTCATCTATAAATTACTGTTTATGTTTTGTGAATTATCAGGGTTTAGTGAAAGTTTTGCGCCACCACAAATGTTGTCTCCGTAAACAGTTCACATTGGCATGTTTAATCATATTTTGTCAAACGATTTTTGGCATTTGAAAGAAAGAGACTTGCTTTTGAACACTGTGTTGTGAAATTTGTAAAAAAATATCATTATCATTAAGCACAAGGAGTCTGAAATGGAACTATCACACTACCAAATTAGAAGCATCATTTACTTCCAGTTCTGTTGCAAAAAGTCAGCTACAGAATGTCATCAAATCATGTGTACAGCTTTAGGTACTAATGTTATGTCATATGACACTGTGAAGGTTTGATACCGAAAGTTCAAAAACAAGGACCCTTGACATTCAAGAAGCAGAGCAGCCGGGCCAGTTTACTGATGCTGATGAGGCCCGCCTGCAAGAACTTTTGGAAGAAGATCAGTATGCAACCGTTTGAGAGCTAAGGAGTTAGACGTTAGTGCCATGTCCATTAGTCGCACTATGCATCACATCAATTTGATGTACAAGTTCAATCGCTGGGTGCCGCATGAGCTGACTCAAGCAGATAAGGTTAGACGTATTTGGGCCTGCATTAATCTGTTCAAATATCAATGCAAGAACAAAATTCTGGAACGGATCGTCACTTGTGATAAAGACAACTTCAACAATACAGGCCAAAAGAGAGTTGGTCTACACCCGGTGAGCCATCGACAGCGTCACAAAGCGCAATTTGACTAGCAAAAAAAATCATGCTTTGTATTTGGTGAGATTGCAGTGGTATTATCCGCAAAGAGTATCTGGAAAAAAGTTAAACCCTTGACAGTAAGGTGTACAGGGAAATGCTAGTTCGTGTTGACGCTGCTATCCAGGAAAAACGTCGAACTGAACAAAAAGGTAATATTCCATCAAGATAACGCAAGACCAAATGTGTCTGCCTTGACCGGTTTCTGTACGGACTTGAATGGAATCTTTTGCCACACCCACCATATAGCCCCGACATCGCTCCTTCAGACTTCTACCTTTTTCACACCTGCAACTACATCTTACTGGTACTATCTTCATTTTCCACAGGACATCCGAAAAGAGGTTGATCTGCTTTTGGACACACGACCACCAAGTTTGTAGGCTGAATGGCAGAAAATCATAGATTTGGGTGGTGATTACTATCCGCACTTAAGTTATTGCTTTCATGTTTTTTCCCCTCTAACTGTATTAAGAACGTTTTTTGGCAGAAAACTTTCGTTACAACTAGATATTTCAGTAAATTATATATTTACACATTTAATATATTTTATTGATGATAATTCTGACTCCATTGTGAAAAAATTGGTAGAACTGGAAAACATTTGATAGAATAAAAGCTTGAAATTTTACATAGATAGATGTCTGTAATATTAGTTTTTTAATTCCAAATTCTATGAATTAAAAATATTGTTGGAAAACATTATTTTAATTTGTAATCAAGCAATGAGTATTTATTTATATAAAACAGTTCTTTAAGATACTGTTTTGAGATTTCTAAAATCGTTAGCCATTACTTTTACTGTGTGTAGATATAAATGTTTATTTTTCTGTGACTGTATTAGATACTTATATTATGATAATTTTGTTTTTTAGCATGCAGTTAAAATATTTCATTTAAATGGTGTTATTCAGTTGAAGAGCTTCATTGCTTGCAACCATCATGTGATTATTAGTTTAGAAGATAGCTCTAAAGCTGAAGGACTGCATAAAAGTAAGAATTTACAACCTGTTTGTGTAACTTTTTTCTTAGTGTAAAAGTAAAAAGAATATCTTATCTGTACCAGAATTAAGTTACATACGACCTTTCTTGTTGAAATCATCTGCTTAAACACACTCTTATCTCTAAGTTAATATTCTGCCCTTATAAAGATTGCCATTTTGGTTCTGGAATGAAATGAAGTATTTATACCTATTTACTACCACATTATAGTTCAACATTTAATCTCTCTTCTTTTTGTAATGCATAAAAAATTTCATGCTACATACTTGTTTTTATAACTTTTTCTGAGCATAGTATTTCATGTAATATTTAGTTGTAATGTTTAACTGCTTTTTAGTAATACACTAGAATCACTGAAATGTTAAATAAATTGTAGGGGCAAAGAAATAGTTATAAAATATGTATGTTCATAAACTTTTCTATTAATTATATTTATATATCATCATTATTTGCCAAAAATAAATAGATTACTTTAAATCCTAGACACTCATTGCTAGCATTTCTTTGAATATTTAAATCTATTTTCTAATCAATTTTCACTCATCTTATTATTGCTTTAAACTTTCCAGACACAATCAATTTCTCTTTATTTCGTATTCCTATTTATTCTTATTTATTTTCAAGAAATAAATAATAATATGATAATGAATTTCCCTTTATTGCTCATTCATAATTTTAATTGAACAAATTGCAAACAGTATAGGATTATTACAAAAGAAATATATTGTTTTAATTTTAATGAGACATTAATGAGACTACATGTAATCATGTTTCATATAGGAATGCTAATTTCATGATTTTCTAGTTTGTTAAAAGCTAGGAAATTATGAAATAGATTCTTTTGAAAAGAACATAACTTCATTTTAAAATTTGTTTACTGTTAAAAATTGTCATTTTGCAAACATGAGACAATAATTTATAGTTTAACGCTTTCATGATATGTCTCATCTTCCAGAAATATTCACTGAGTGCTAGTAATAAGATAATTCTTCCTGTTCACAAATTTTTATATACTATTGATGGATCTCCAGCAACACATTTATTAATTTCTCAGTGTATCCCTGTCTATATTTTCTACAAGATGACACCAATAGCACAGTTCTTAGAGCTTTAGTGAAATATTCATAACTGGGATGGTCAAGTTTGCTTTGCTCTCTTGTTACATTTCTTGGCTACAATGTTTATGATTGAAGCACCAAAGATGAAAGTCATGATGCCAAAGAAAGTGCAGAAACAAATAGAGCAAATATGAATTTGCTTCAGTGTTCCATAGGTTTTGAATATTGATGAAGATACAAAAATAGAAAGTATTTCACTATTTGTCACTAAAGAAATTATGCAAATCATTCTACCAGAAACCAACAGGTATGCAGAGCAATGTTTACATAAATCATTTTTTGTAGTGGGGCTTATCAAGAAATCTCATCTCTAAGAATACTTGTCAAGTGATTCATGTTAGCAACACCAATTTTTTCTTCATTGGTTCAGTGTTAGCAACACTGGCACGATGGCAAACTATTACCAAGTTAAACTATTACCAAGTTTATCAAACTATTGCTTAAGTTTTAGCAATAATGGAAATGCCAATAGGAACAGACTGCACAAATTGCAAAAGATTTGTGATTTTCTCATCAATAATGGAAAAAAAATTAAATACTTGGTAAAGAACGTTTAATAGATGAGTCAATAATTTTATAGTGAAGGTGTCTTGTTTTTCCATCAGTATATTCTGGGCAAACAACTGAGGTTACATATAGAATGTATTACTGCATTGTGGTGTGATAGATCATATGTCTGAATTAGGTCTTGCAAAAAGCATATTATTGGCTTTGATGAGCAAACATTTAAACAGTCTTTCCCAATGGAGGTCATGATTTTTAAGGAGATCTGTGATGATCAAGGGCGTGAAAGGGTTTGATAGCTGAACATGCATTGGCAATTAATTGGCATAATTGAGATCCCGCTGATTATAAACAAAATGCGTTAATAAAATTGATGCAAATCTTTGTAATGCAAAGAAGCTATCTTATTTAAAACACATGAGTATGCTGACTTTTTTAATTTAAAAATCAATCAAGATAAATATACCAAAATTAAAGTTATTACTTGACCAGTATTATCAACTTTTCTTATCCATTGGAAATAAGTCAAATAAATAACTTATTACAGAAAACAAGAAGCAGGTCAAATATTGCTGAACAAAGTGATTTAAAAATTAAGTTCAAGAATTTTATGCGAAATAGTAAAGGAATTGCATTATTACCCAAACGCAGCTGTCACATTAATTAAAATCGAGTTTTGGGCAATTAGAATCTGTGATTTCGTGTCTGAAAATATATTAATATTTACAGAATTAATGTTGTATGCTATTATTATAGAGAAAAGTGTAAAAGAGGTTACTGAAGAAAACCTTTTTTTTTAAAGGGGTTGATACAAGAAAAGGATCCGGAATCCCGGGTCTAAACAAAGAGCATGTACATTACACAGACAGTTACTATATAAGTATTCATCTTGTAGATAAGCTTTTTGAAAAGAAATCAGTGTTATGTGTACTAGACAGAGGATATCTTCTGTCGTACAGAAGATATCTTCCCAAAGGAGTTGTCAATGCAAAGCTAAAACAAAGTGTAACAGTCATGTACAGAAAGCATCACTCAGATGTGATAAAATGGAAAGACCAATGAGATTTCTTATGCTTACAACTGACCTTTTTGGTAAAATGAAGCCCTCAGATAAAAGAATTGAGAAGGGAATTATCACCAAATAAGACTGTGTCCTGGATTACAAACAACACATGTGTGGTGCCAATAGAATTGATCTGCTGCTTTCCTGTTACTCACTGTTGCGGAAATCCCTAAAATGGTACAGAAAAGTTATGCTTTAGTGTATAAGGCATTTCTCCCGCCTTCTTCGCATGCCTTCATGGTGTAGTGTAGTGGTCAGCACAGTCGGCACGTATTCAAGAAGTCCGTGGTTCGAGTTCTGGCAAGGGCAATGCTCATTTCTCAGTTTGACATTGAAAAATCCTAATAAATTTACAGTGGCAACCAAACTAAAAAAAGTGGTGGATGATGATTTTCCACCACCAGGATTTGGTGACTGGGTCCCGTAATTCCCAGTTGCCCTTTAAAAGGGCGAGAATATAAGGTATTTCTCCCGCCTTCCTCGCATGCCTCCGTGGCGTAGTGGTCAGCATGCTTGGTGTGTATTCGAGAAGTCCGTGGTTCGAGCCCCAGCAAGGGCATTGCTCATTGGTCTCTTCTCCTGCTTCCTAATGATTATGGCAGGATATGTTTTGTATACCAAATTTGCCAGAAAGCAACCTCAGATCAGGTTTCAGAAAGAATATTTGCATCTAAATTCTAGTGAATTCAAGGGTACATCAATTCCTAGAAATTATTTCATGTGCCATGAACCTTCAGCTATGCCTTGAATGGAAGGCCAACCTTGGACACAATACCTGCAACATGAGTTAAAACTATGCTAACATAGAATGTGTCATGTTTAGTTCTGACCAAATTAGACAAGAAACACGATATCTGTGCTAAACATGCACATTAAAACCTGCATTAGGTGTAGTGCTTTGCTTTTAAGAAAAGTCATAGTTCAGATAAATTCTAACTTTATGCAAGATTTATGATTTATGTTTTTACCTCTTTGTATGAGGCAAAGGGAAATATATTCACGAAAAATTTCGGATATCATATTTCAATGAAAATATCCATTCTGACCACCCTCAAATCCATTTGAACAATGTTTTTGCATGGCATCTGTACATATAAAGGCCTCTTTTTTCCAAAACTGATTGTAAAATGGATTCAGAAGAGATTTTTTCATGATGTCTGTATATATGTACTTACATATATATGTCATTTAACTAAAAAATGATTAACAATAGCATGTTGGAATTTTTCATGGGGCTGCTTATAACATTTAATCATGCACCCCCTTTTTGGTTGCAATCGGCCTGTATATATATATATACCTTTTAAGCTGGATAATGTGGTGGGTATGCATACATATATCTATATCTATGTATCATTTTCACAATCATTGGTTGTGATCATATACTTCCAGTTACAGAAGCATTTTAAATTATGAAAATATCTGTTTTGGCAATGTCAGAAAAAAAAGGATTGATTTCCAACAAATAGCAAAATCTAATTTTTAATGGGATCTCCTGGTTTGTATAATTGTATTTGGGAAAGTTTTGTACTTATGAAAAATTTAAATCATCAGAAGTTTGAATTCCGTGGCATCAAATTGACCGGGCTGTTTAATTTCAAAATTTGCAATATTTGTGTCATTTCCTACTTGCCTTGAGGGATCAATTAAGTTAGAATAATTCATGGAAATAAGTTTAAATCAAGTTCAGCAAAAAATGTATAGAATTTAATAGGCGTACAAGGAAGTCTAGTGTCCACATCAGTTTTTTTTTTAAATTTTAGTTCTTTATTATTTTTTATGTCTGTATACACCAATATATTTTAAATTATCATAGAGATTATTATTAATTACTATTGGCTATTATTTTTTATACTATCATAAGCAAAATAAACAAGTTTTAAAAGAATTAAACTTTAATACTATCGAAGAATTCTTAGTATAGGGAGTAGGACAAAGGCACACCATTGCTGCAATCAGTGTGTTAAAAATGATGATTTGTTTCCTAGGAATTTGCACTTGTTTCCAACACATTTACTTTAAAAATGTATTCAGAGCTTCTGTATATTAAAATATCCATTATCATTATGTTTTACGAAACATTCATCATAGTTATGTTAACATCATATTTTGATTCTTTTAATATGTAAAACAATTAATATGCAGTACATACACTCTGTCCCAAAAGTTTCTAGACTCGGGTAAATTACATGTTTAATTAAAAAAATGTATAAAATTACCCAATTAAAATATGTTTATTTAAAACACATGTGCCTAGCATTTGAGCAAATATTTAACAAAAGTATCAATTCGTCTTTTAGAAAAAATAAAAATAGAAAACATGTGTTTCCCAAAAGTTTATAGACAAATATAATTTTATGCAAACTGGTTTGCAACAGTCATGATAGGAAAATTGAGGATTTTATATGATAATGCCCTCATTCAAAACTCCAATTTAAAGAATGAAAAAGGTCGTTTGAAATGTATTTAAGTATTCCTAAAGCTACACGACTTTCTGATACTGAAGTTAGGTCTGTTAAAAAATTTCAAAACTTCTGAATTGATCTGTAAGTATGATTTACCACGTAATATTCTGTAAGATGCTACATCAGCCAAAACCTCCTTCAGGAAGACCCCAAGTGATGGAGAGTTGTAGTGATAGGCATGGTGGCAAAGAATGACTTTGACGCAGAAAAAGTTGGTTAGTCAAATTATAAGGGTTTGTTTGCCTATGTACAGTGCTTTTGGATTGCAAATGCCCAAAAGCACTGTACATAGGCAAATCAAGGAATCTGGTTATATGATTTATTAAAAATGGCTTGATCATTACCGCTTTCAAAACTTCACAAACGAATGAGATTGCTGTGGGCCCGAACTGCATGGCATATAGTGACAAATGGATTTCTGTAATTTTCAGTGTTCAAAACAAAATGGAATCTAGATATTCCTGATATGTATTCATATTACTGGCATGACTTATGAAAAGAGCGTAGGAGCTGTTTCAGTATGAACAGGGAAGGTGGATCTGTTATTGTATGGGCAGTTTTTGGTTTCAACGGGCAAGTCGGTTTCACCTTTCTAGATGATCAGCAAGATTTGTCTAAACACATAGAAAGACTTATGTCATTTGCAGAAAACATTGGTTGACAGAAGGAATTTTGTACAGCAGGGCAATATTTCCATTCATATCCCTAATGCTACAAAAAATTATTGAGACTTGGAAAATGTGACTGTGGGCCCCAATCTTAACCTGATCAGAAATGTGTAAGGTATTATATCTCAGAGAGTTTACAAGAATGGAAGGCAGTTTCCTTCCATGAATGCCTTTAAAGCAGGCATCCAGAGTGCATGGTACAATGTGGAACCAGAGTTATTACAAAACTTGGTTCTCTCAAAGGAGAAATGCATATTCGATATGATACGAAACAATGGGGTGAATTTGAAGTATTAAGTAATTTGAAATTGATCATAAATTATTAAAATGTTAGTATTCTATAAATGTTTGAGATGCATATCCTTCTGTGTTTATATTTTTTCTAAAATACAAGTTGCTATTTTAGTTAAATATTTAGTGGAATGTAAGTTATATGTGATGTAAATAAACAGAATTAATGTTTATGTTCCTTTCCATTTTTTTAAAACATGCAATATAATACTTGAGTCTATAAACTTTTGAGACAGAGTGTAATGAAAATAAAACAATAAATTTCCATTTAGTGACAAATATATTACATAATGAATTTATATATATGCTATATACACTTATGGACAAAAAAATTAGCGCACCAAGAAGGAGTCGTCAAAATGAAACGAAATTTTACATACGTAATGACTACTTTGATATAAGTAAATGATAAGAAAATCAAAGAAAAAGGATAATTTATTTCAGAGAAAAAGGCAAAAGAACGGAGGAGTTAATACTCCTTTGGACCCCCTCTAGTGCGGATGCACGATGCGATACGATCGGGCATTGAGTCATACAAGTTCTGTATAATGTCTTGAGACATTTCGTTCCATATTTGCTGTAACCTTGCCTCTAGTTCATTCAAACTCGTGGGATGCCCAACTTGTCTTCCCAAATGATCCCAGATATGCTTGATTGGAGACAAATCTGGAGATCAGGCAGGCCAAGGAAGGGTAGTAACAGTGCGGAGACAATCTTGTGACACCCTTGCCGTATGAGGCCGAGCATTGTCTTGTTAAAAAATGGCTCCTGGGAGCCGTTGCATGAGTTGCAGGATTTCATGAACATATCGCTGGGCTGTTATGGTGCCACGGAACAATACTAGGGGTGACCGTGTAGTGTAAGCAATGGCACCCCATACCTTCACACCAGCTGTGGGAGCGATGTGTCGTTGTAGAGCAAAGGCAGGATTGAGGCGTTCACCACAGCCTCTCCACACACGAACACGATTGTCATCACTGCCGAGATTGAATCTGTATTCGTCGCTAAAGACGACCAGGTTCCATTCCGCTGCAGTCCAGTTTCCTCGTGCTCGATGCCACTCCAATCGAAGGCGTCGATGGGTGAGCATAAAGGGCAGCACACGTAATGGGCGCCGCAATACCAACTGTCCTTTAGCCAGGCGCCTTCGTATGGTTCGAGAAGACACAGGGGCCCCTAGTGAAGGTGCTACCTGTGCCTGGATGGCGGCCGATGAAGCAGTTGGCTGTACGCGTGCATTTCTTACGATGTGGCGGTCTTCTCGACGACTGGTCTGTCGAGGGCATCCTGAGACTGGTCTTCGTGTACATGACATCTCTTGGGTCCACTGGTCCTAACACCTCCTCACAACACAATCAGAGCAGCCTAATTGACGAGCTACTCACCTAACTGATCACCCAGCTTCCATCATCCCAACGATTCTCCCCCTCTCAAACTGCGACAACTGCTCATATTTTCTTCGAACACGGTGTAATGGCATGTCTACCTCAGCTGTTCCTTTTTAAATGATTCAGCACACTCAAACAAGCTTTGGTTACCTGTTTTATACTCCACAGAGTACGATGTTTAATGCCCTCTACCAGTAATCAGTCTCTTCGTAATGTCTACCAGTCTCTTCGTAATGTGCAATCACGCTGCATTTCTAATCATTTGCATATCTCCCTGACGTGTACCTTCATTGCAAGTTTCGTTACGATCCCGCAATTATTTCTTGGTGCGCTAATTTTTTTTGTCCATGAGTGTAGTAATATGAAGTACACTGCGCCAAAAAAAAAGGGGGGAGGGGACAGTTCTATATCTCCCATTCTAATGGGCCGATTGACAAAATTCAAATTGCGTTTTCCATGTCTCGAATGCCCGACTTAGGATATATATTAGATTTATATATAGCTTTTTTCTAATGTAGATATTTTGACTCAAAATGGTACTTTTTCTGAAATAACATACCAATTTTTTTTCCATATTTCGTTTCTAGGACTCTAATTATGCCTAAATATTAAATTTTGTAAAATTTGGTGGAAAAAATTTATGGAGAAATTCAAAAATTTAACTTGGCGCATTTTTTCAGTTTGAGCTAAGAATAATTCACTTGGTGAAGTTAATATATGGCAACCTATTTTCTTTTCCCTTCCATTGTGCAGGAGCGGAAAAAAAATCACATCATTCCTAGCTTTTTACATTGTGGACAAGCGGGAAAAAAGTCACATCGTTCCCTAATTTCAAATAATTTTTCAATTTTTAAAGTGCGTAAACTACATTTTCGTTATTATTGCTTTCAACAAATATGCCGAATTTCAAAACGCGCCAATGTTTAAATTCACGTATATCTTTGGAAATTTTGAATAAAAAGCTGTCCTTTTTTGCACGTATGCTTAGAAATACATCTACCATGATGATTGTAACAATTTATAGGTTATAATTCAAAATTGTTTTAAAAAAATTTATAAAAATTATTTAAAAATACAAATTTTAAAAATAAATCATAAAAATGGGTGAATTTTATTTGGAATGAACCTAAATTTCGAAATGTATAAGAAGGAATCAAATGAGTTTTATAAAAAAAGAGATATTAATAAATGCATACCAAATTAAATTAACACTGAGGAGCTAAAATTTTCAGAGCTAATTTTTTAAAAAACTACTTGTGCAAATTTTCAAAACTTGGGAGTATCGCATAATTTGAGTCGTAGAACCGAAATATGGAAAAAAATTGGCATGCCATTTCAGAAAAAGTCCAATTTTATGTCAAAATACCTATATTTGAACAGCGCTATATATAAATCTAATATATATCCTAAATTGCGCTTTCAAGACATGAAACACTTAATTTGAATTTCATCAATCGGCCCAGTAGAATGGGATATATAGAACCGTCCCATTTTTTTTGCACAGTGTACATAGTTTAAAAGATAGAGAAGGAGAAAAATAATTTATGTTATAAAAGTAAATGCAATGAAAGAAAGCATCAAACTAAATCTCTTTTAGTAACCATTGATATTAACTAATAATTTAATGCTCATAATTTATTTAACTCTCATAATTATCATTCATTGAATTTTAGTCAGTTTTAACTGTAAGTTTTAAGTTTTTTGACTAATTCTACCTGTGTTTATAATCACTGCTTTTTGTTTCACTCTGCTTTTCCATTTAGGTGTATTATTTGATTTACATCAATTTGATAACTGTGTAGACTCAAAGAATTTTGAAGAGCATAGATCATTTGTGATTCATCCATCCCAGGGTGAGGTCTGTATTTTGAAATTATTATTATTGTAATACTTTTATTATCAGATTTAGTTAAAACTTTACAAAATGTCTTTATTAATATTCAAAAAATGCCACCCAAACAATATAGTGGTTAGGGGAGTCGACTGCAATACCAAAGGGCCCAAGTTCGAAATCCTGGACAAGGCATGGATGTAACTGTCTGTCTGTGCCCTCATAGGAGGCAAAAGTGGCCCTCCTTTTAGGGGCCTCCATAATAAAGTGACCACCACTTCTGACCTTAGTAGTGGCCAAGTCGAACTCGGCTGAAAGCCCACCATTGGGGGGGGGATATATATTCAAAATTTAGGAAAAAATTGGATTCGTTCAGTTCTGTATTGAAGGTGCTATTACCGATATGTTATGCACATAGCCACATACCTGAACAATATGAATACATGCTGAGCTGATTTTAATTGTCATAATATACTTGTGTTGATTTTACTATTTAAAAATTTAAGTATCACATTTTTATGCACAATTTGTATTTCAAATAGATGAAAAAGGGCTTGACTTTTAAATACAAAAATATTTTTAACAAATTAATAATATATCAAAATATTTCTTGTATAAATAACCCTTAAACTGCAAAAGTTAGGTTTCTAAAATATTTTAACCCTCTCAGCATTAGCGACGGATTTTTCCATATTGAAAGATGGCTTTCCAAATTGTTACAAATGGAATATTTTGTCAGCACTTGGTGGATCCGAAATCGTTTCAAACAATTTTTTCTGCCTTACGTTTTCCACCTCAAAATCGTTGAGGACGGAATATTCTGTACTCTCATTCCCCCGACCTCTTGT
Organism: Stegodyphus mimosarum; assembly: GCA_000611955.2. Lineage (NCBI taxonomy): Eukaryota > Metazoa > Arthropoda > Arachnida > Araneae > Eresidae > Stegodyphus > Stegodyphus mimosarum. Next base: position 139,096 of record KK119396.1, read on the forward strand.
TTCGCTTAATTGGTAGTGGGGAAGCAGCGATCGTTGGAGAAAGATGTTACAATGCGAGGGTCTTAAATAAAAACCTCCAATCCAGCCGTACCATCTGCTGACTTGAGAGTGATTTTCATGTCAAAACTGGAAAATACTGAAAAGCCTTCAACCGAAAGCTTTGTGTATGCGAAAAATTTGCAGAACAAAATTTCTTCTGCAAAAGTAAATGCAATTTGCACAGAATCCATGAATAAATTTTAAAGAATTTAGCATCACCTAATGTTCAAATAATTGCTTTTAGGATGGAGTAAATACTCAAACAGGTATCTTACAATGTCTGCAAAAACACAAAAATTTGAGACAATTTTTATTTTTAGCTGTGTGCGTTGATTTAAAATACTGTATTTTTAAAACTACTATAACAGTTCACAAAAACAGTTACTTCAATATATATTTTCAGTAATTGCTCTGAAATGAAAAGGAGATTTTTGAAAGAGTTCAAATCATGCAGTTCTATTTTAAAATAATGCACTCACTTCCAAAAGTTAAGCACGGAGAGGAAAATGCTAATTTCCGGAAGCCAATCAGAATTGAAGAGGATGCAGTTCGCTGCAGAGGTAGATGGAAGTATGCAAATATGTTAGGTTACAGCTAGTCATGTTTTCATGTCAAGAAATATGCAAAAAACGGGAGTCTTATAAGAAACCAGCTTTATGAAGGGTTACAGAAGTTGACTGTAAGTGTTTATAGAAGGTGTTTAAAACTTTCGTACACTTTTGTTTTCAAGACATACGTGTTTCTATGACTTCCAGAAGACGAATGGAAGATTCTGAGCGCTAGCATGCTGTAGGGCACATTGAAGCAGGACAGTCAATCACAGATGTTGCCCTTTTCTTCGGTGTTCATCATTCTGTAATTTCAAGTTTATGGAAAGAATTCAAAACCACACAGACAGTTGCCCGAAGGCCCATAGCCGATCACCCAAGGGTTACAACCCCCGCAGAAGATCGATATGTCACTGTTGTAGCCAAGCGGAATCGCAGAGAGACCTCCACACGTGTGACACCTATGGTTACAGCGTCCATTGGTAAGGCGATATCTGCAGCTACTGTATGCCGAAGGTTACATATGAGTAGACTGTACGCCCGGGTACCTCGAGTTTGTGTTCCTCTATCCGTCCAATCAAGAGGGGCATGATTACAGTGGTGCCGGGAACATGTCAATTGGAATGTATCTGACTGGGGCAATGTCATGTTTACTGATGAGTCAAGATTTGTTCTGGAGCCAGATGACAAGCGTATAAGGATATGGCGTGAAAAACGAACACACAATCAGTTCCAAAACATCACCGAACATCACGCATTCCGAGGCGGAAGCATTATGGTGTGGGCAGGGATTTCATTAGGATACTGCACCAACCTGCATATCTTTAAACGGCGCTCTTTGACAGCTGTCCGGTATCGAGATGAAGTCCTGTGAGATTGTATGCTGCAGCAGTTGCCCCTACTTTTTTTTAATGGACGATAATGCACATCCCCATAGAGCTGACATCGTCGATGACTACCTGGAGAGTGAAGATTTCGTGTATGGCGTGGCCAGCATATTTGCCTGACCATAATCCCATTGAAAATCTTTGGGATGCTCTCGGCCGTGCTGTATCTTCACATTTCTCTCCTCCAGCCATTCTTATTGAGCTGGAAACTGCTCTACACGTGTGGAAGTATATACAAGAAGAATGGCGATTGCTTAATTCTGTGGTGGTTGACCACCTAATTGAAAGCATGGTCACAAGGTGTAAACTTTGTATACCGATGAGGGGGGGATCACATACCCTATTAAAGTCCTTATTTTTTCATTTTATGCTGTTTATTTTCACTTTATACATAATTCTGTTTTAAGTCTCCAGTATGTCATTATCTGATACCTTACAAAAATTTAATATTATTTTCATTTCTGTATATAATTATTGATTTTGCTTTATGCATAAATATATATGCTACTTTCCTGCCGAATTTTGTGTCAATCAAAGCAGTATTTGTTGATTTTTTTGCATTTTACATCTTCGTGCTTAACTTTCGGAAATGAGTGTATATCATTTATATTTTTATATCGAAATTAATTTAGTTGTGTGAATGTGAAGTTTGGCATTTTATACATTGAAATATGAGGACAAAGTGCGTTTCCTTAAAGAAAAGTGCATTTTGCTCTTCTGATTTCTCGTCTAAAAATAACTACTGAGAAATTTTCTTCACGTGATATGAAAATCATTTGCAAATAACATCGTAAGAGATTAAATCGCTTTTTGGTGTTGATAAAATAAAGTACTGAAAGTACATGAAATCATATGATGCATCTTTTATCCTAAGCAAAATACTTCCGTTTTACTGAAAATGCTATCTAATAAAAAGTGTCCAAATGATATTTGATAATCAGTATTTTACTGGTATGAAGATCTGCTTATTTTCAAATTTCAAAACAGTTGGGACATAAAATACTCAGAAAGTAAGAGTAAATATTTATGAAAAATAATTGTTAGCAGAATAAAAATGTAAATAACTTTTTATAAGTTGTCGCAATCATTATACAAAGGTGGAAAAAATATGATTGTGATCTGGGTGGTGCAAAAAATTTCTGAAAAGGAAATGAGAATTTCTGATTCATTGTCTGGATGAAAATTTGAAATGATACAATTAGATGCTCAGATAAAGATAAATAAACAACTTTAACTTTCATGGACGACTTTGGAAGGGAAAACAATGTGTTATTTATGACTACAGTTAATTGATTAAGACAAAGGAGGGCTACCTGTGTATGGGAAGGGATGCCTTCGTAGAGGACTTTTTTAAAGATGGGAAAAACTCAACCGAAACCAACTAGCCGAACTACTAGTGTTCAGTGACGTTACTGCTCGGCCGCTAGTGGGCATTATTTGCGACTAAGGACTGATGAGTTAGTGTTAAATTAGGTACTGATTACCATTTATTTTAAAATTCATTAGTTAATACTTATGATTGGGGTTTACTAAAAAGGTTAATATGTGTATGTATTTCTTGAAATTAGTTTTCTCATCTTATTAACATTTTATGTGCAGTTTTTATGATATTTTACCTTCACGTACACTAAATTACTTTCATAGCCTAAGAACAAAATAGTACTATTTAAAATTTAATATCTATTTGTTGCTTCATTTGAAATATTTTTTTTTCCGACAAAGCGCTTGAGGGCTATCAGCCAAAGGAGGGATGCCTTCATGGGGGACTGTCTCAGGAAAACTGGCTCCTATACATGCTACACAATGGAAAAATCACGAAAATGCCCATGCAGCCAGTGCATTCGCCGGGATTCGAAATAAACTACTTGTATTCAGAGATTTTACTGCTTGGCTGTTAGTGGACATATTACTTTTTGGGTTAATTATCGTAATATTATATGTTTTAATAGGCATCAATAACAATCTGTGCTTACAATTGTGAGATACATATCCAGTCATGCTTATACCGTAATGTATTTGAGGGCTCTGTGTCTAAGAGCAGTAAAGCTTCAGTGGAGGACTTTCTAGGCAGAATTGACTAATATCCGCATTATACATGGGGAAACCACTGTAATTGATGGTAATATTTGTCTTGTCACTGTCAATGATACCAATCGTAAGATTTGGTATTCAGTTTTGGACTAAAAATACATTTCCTGAGAAGGAAATCAGTTTGGGGATAAATAAAAAAGAATTGATGAAATAAGTATTATAAAGTAGTAAATTTCTTTTATATCTTGAGTCATTTGTTACCATTTAGTTTGTCTTTTAATATCTTTTCATATTTTATTTAGGTATTGCTTTCTTAATTTTTAAATGTTTTGCACAATGAGAAAAAACTATGAAATTTCTTCATAAATTCTTGCAATTCTAAATATAAATTTTTTCTAAAAATGTACTCTTGATATTATAGAGTAACAAAGAGATATAGTATTCACTAAATTAATATGCAATTAATTATGAATTAAAGTCCATTTTGGTAGTAGATTCATGATAGTTTTAATGTACAGATGCTTAAAAAAATTGATCGACTAAACAATTTTTTCATTGCTCGGGCAAAACCATGGTTTCAATTACAAAAATAAATAAATAAATAAAATTGAAAAGTTTCAGATTTTAAATTATGTCCAAAGGGACATTTTTTTAGCATTTTGTGTGTTACCATTATTTATTAAATACCATGTTCTTCGCACTAAAACCATAAAATTCAGTTCAAGAGCAATATCAAAATAATTTTAAAATGAGTGTATCTTTAGAATTTCTGATGCACAGTCTCATGTGCTAGAGATAAAAATGTTTTCTGTACAATGTTGTTATCGCTCGCTTTGAAATCCTTGAGTTTGTTAATCAAAAATTCGTTAAAGTTTCATAAACTATGAAATCTATAATAAAACATATTCCAAATTTTAAATATGTTCTTTTTTTTTTAAATCAAATTTAGGTTTCCAGATGTCCATATTCAGGTGGAAACGTTCAATATTCAAAATTTGATGGTTCTAGGTACTGTTGTTTTATCACAATGTCAGAAACATGCATACATTTATGCAGATTCTTCATTATTTAATTTCTTTAAATATAATACAGGGCAATAGTATTTGGTGGCAACAATATGAAAAGTGAAACAATGCTTTTAGTGAATCTATGCAAAATGCCAAAATGAAATTAACAGCCCTTCTGAGCAAATTGCCCCTTTGGAGTAATAAATAAATAAAAATAAAATAGCCTTCCACACAATGACAATTTTTGACTTATTTTATCACAAATCTATGAAGCAAATTTCTTTTTGTTCTCCAAAAGAAATAAATATGTCAATGAATAATATGTTTCTCAATTTACTATTGGAATAGGAAATTCATACTTGTCTGATGCAAATTAACCAATATATATTTTTAATCGAAATTTTGCAGGACAGATTTCAAATATCGCTTTCAAGCACTAACTACACAGAAATTACATTTTTTAAAGGCAGTTTTCAATAGTTTAAGTCTCTTTTGTAAATGCTTCGAACCGTCTTATGTCTCTAAATTTTCTTTAGTAAGGTAAGGAACAACATATTCAATGGCACTTTTCTCGCACAATCACTTTATAGGCACTTAAATTTTGCTTATGTCTCTCATATATTTGTAGCCAAAATAGCCTAATTTTATTCAATTAATTTCTTAGACTAAAATCATAGCCGCTTGTACTTTTTAAGGACTTTCCTGGATAAATAGGTATTCTTCTAAAATAGAAATGGCAAAATCATTTGAGATAAAATATTTCTATCTCAAAACAAACTATTTATTTTGTGAAAATATAATCGAAAATAATTTTAGAGCTATGAAATAAGTTTAAGAAGAGGAATAAATATAAAAGGGAAAAAAAGTTTCATTCCTACTAAATAGTTTATATAGCACTCCTTTTATGAAAGCTCAAAAAAGAGAATATATATACCATTTGCATTTGTTGAATTAACGTCATCATTAAAGCCACTGTTGTATACAATATAAATATTTGCTTGTTATTTTATAAAATAACAGTGTCAAGAGCCCACTCAAATATCCTGTAGAATTTTGACAAATTATTTTATAGGATGCAAATATGCAGATGCATTTTATGAAATATGCAAAACTCATACAAATATAATTTTGTTTTTTAAAATTAAGGATTATGAAATTTCTTTTAATAGAAATATATTACTCTCATAAAGAAATCTGCAAGCATCTTTATTCCCTTTATTTTTCTATTATTATAATCGCAAAAAAAGCAGAGCATTTATCTTATAATAAGCTAGTTAGATTACTTTAAAAATACGGTCCATGAAAACTTTTTATACTCTTTGCTCCAGTTTTTATTTTGACACTTATGCACTTTCTTGATATAAAATTCATTTATTTTAAATACTTTTCTAAAAAGTTTTATAAAAAATAAGAAAATAATTAAGCGCAAACCATTTGTTTGAAAACTTTGTAAAACTGGGTTCAGTCCACACACACACACACACGCGCACACGCACGCACGCACACACACACACACACACACACAAAAAGAAAGAAAGAAAACAATAAATATTAGTCCAAACGGGGCATTTTTTCATTTGCAGACACTTAACATGTTTCGAGAGCATTTGGGCTAAAAATATTTAGAAACAGCATATCTTTAAAATTTCTGATACATACTATGGAGACACACACTGGAAACAAAAAATGTTTTATTTCTTACAGTGTTGCCACTGCTCGCTTTGAAACTGCTGGTTTTAATCAAAATTTCGTTAAAGTTTTACAGAATATAAAATAGGCAATAAAAACAAATTCCAGATTCCTTGATTCGGGCCTCCAAGTGCCCATGTGTAGGTGGAGGGCTATGTTATCCAAAATGTGATGACTCTAGGTAACATTGTTTTTTCACAATGCGAAAAACATACATACGTTCATGTAGATTCTTATTATTTAGTTTCTTCAAATATAAGGGCGATAATATTGGTGGCAACAGTTCGGAAAAGTGATTCGGGCATTTAAAGTGATTTGATGAAAAATGTCATTTAGAAACTAATAGCCCTTCTGGGCTAATGGCCATTTTGGCTTTTAAAAGCAATTATAAAATTTAAAACATTGAAATAAAATCCGAAAGCTTTCAGACTTTATATTACGCCCAAAGGGACTTTTTTTGACATTTTGTATGTTATCTTTATTTATTATAGACCATGTCCTTCGCACGTAAACCACATAAATTCCAATTCAACAGCAATATCATACAATATTTAAAAACAGGGTATCTTTAGAATTTCCGATAGACAGTCTCGTACCCTGGAGATAAAAATGTTTTATTCCTTACAGTGTTGCCATTGCTCGCTTTGAAATTGTTGACTTTTCTAATCAAAAATTCGTTAAAGATTTACAAACTATGAAAGAGATAATAAATTTGAAATTAAAAATTCAGGTTTCCAGATGCCTATGCTGGGGTGGAGGATTACGTTATTCAGAATTTGATGGCTCTAGGTATTGTCGTTTTTTCACAATGCGAGAAATATACGTATATTCATGCAAATTCTTCATTATTTAATTTCTTTAAATATAACACAGGATGATAATATTTGGTGACAATAATTTAAAAGTTGATTCACCGTTTATACCGAGACACTAAAAAAGCTGTTTTGAGACTAGCAGCACTTCTGTCCTAGTGTCCCTTTGGACAAAAAAAAAAAAA